>JADRCH010006116.1:0-12139 GCA_019843965.1 Rhynchomys soricoides
AAAAAAAAAAAAAGAAAAAGAAAGAAAGAAGCATCCCGGCACACCCGGGATGAAGCCCACTTGATCATGGTGAATTATCTTTTTTTTTTTTTTTTTTTTTTTTTTTTGTGGAAGAGATGTTATCCTCGTTTAGAGCTCTAGGTTCAGTATAATAGCAAGGATCCTTGGAAGAGAGTAAAGGCCAGGATGAGTCAGCCTAGAGACATGACAAAAGAGATGGAAGTTAAGGGGGTATGGCCAAGTCATCCTGAGTTAAGGACTGTGGGTTGACTCTGGAAGTTCAGATGTTGAAATGTGAGGCCAAGTCTCTTAGATTGCATGGAAAATGGATGCAACCCTATGGACCTTAAGTAATCCCCCTCAACCCCCAGCACCACTGGGATGAAATTCTTTGTTCATATTTTAAATAGCACTTTCTTTTTTTAAAATTTTTTTTATTTAATACTTTATTTACATTTCAAATGTTTTCCCCTTTCCAGGTCTCCCCTTTGGAAACCTCCTATGCCATCACAGCTCCCCCTGCCTCTATGAAGGTATTTCCCCACTCCCCCACCCACTTCCATATTCCCTCCCTGGCATTCCCCTATACTGGGGCATCTAACATTCTCAGACCCAAGGGCCTCTCCTCCCACTGATGGTCAACAAGGCCCTCCTTTGCCACATATTGGCCAGCACAATGGGCCCCTCCATATGCATTCTTTGATTGGTGGTCCAGTCTCTTGGAGCACCGGGGGGCCTGACCTGTTGACACTGTTGCTCCCTCCCCACAGGGCTGCAAACTCCCTCAGTTCCTTCAGTCCATTCTTCAACTCCTACATCTGGGACCCCATGCTCAGTCCAAGAGTTTCTGTGAATTAAATCATGAATATTCCGAACTTTTGGCCTAATACCCACTTATCAGTGAGTACATACCTTGTTCATTCTTTTGTGACTGAGTTACCTCACTCAGGATGATATTTTCAAGTTCCATCCATTTTCCTGCGAATTTCATGAAGTCATTGTTTTTTAAAGCTGTGAATTATCATTTTTATGTTCTTGGATTCAGTTTGTGAGAATTTTATTGAGGTTTTTTGCATCAATATTCATAAGGGAAATTGGTCTGAACTTTTCTTTCTTTGTTGGGTCTTTGTAAGGTTTTGGTATCAGTGTCACTGTGGCTTCATAGAAGAAATTGGGTAGTGTTCTTTCTGTTTCTATTTTGTGGAATAGTTTAAAGAGTATTGGTATTAGGTTTTCTTTGAAGGTCTGATAGAATTATGTGTTAAATTCACCTGGTCCTGGGCTGTTTTGGGTTGGAAGACTTTTAATGACTGCTTCTATTTCTTTAGGGGTTATGGGACCGTTTAGATGGTTTATCTGATCCTGACTTCACTGTGGTAGTTGGTATCTGTCTAGAAACTTGTCCATTATCCAGATTTTCCAATTTTTTTGAGTATAGGCTTTTGTAGTAGGATCTGATGATTTTTTTAAATTTCCTCAGTTTCTGTTCTTATATCTCCCTTTTCATTTCTGATCTTGTTAATTTGGATATTGACTCTGTGCCTTCTGGTTAGTCTGGCTAAGGGTTTGTTTATCTTGATGATTTTCTCAAAGAACCAGCTCCAGGTTTTGTTCATTCTTTGTATAGTTCTTTTAGTTTCTACTTGGTTGATTTCAGCCCTGAGTTTGATTATTTCCTGCCTTCTACTCCTCTTGTGTGTATTACTTTCTTTTTGTTCTAGAACTTTCAGGTGTGCTGTTAAGCTGCTAGTATATGCTCTCTCTAGTTTCTTTTTTGTAGGCATTCAGAGCTATGAGTTTTCCTCTTAACACTGCTTTCATTGTGTCCCATAGGTTTGGGTATGTTGTAGTTTCATTTTCATTAAATTCTACGAAGTCTTTAATTTCTTTCTTTATTTCTTCCTTGACCAAGTTATCATTGAGTAGAGCATTCTTCAGTTTCCATGTGTATGTGGGCTTTGTGTTGTTCTTGTTGTTGCCATTGAAGACCAGCCTTATTCCGTAGTGATCTGATAGGAAGCATAGGATTATTTCCATCTTCTTTTATCTGCTGAGGTTTGCTTTCTGACCAGTTGTATGATCAATTTTGGAGAAGGAACCATGAGGTGCTGAGAAGAAGGTATATTCTTTTGATGTAGGATGAAATGTTCTATAGATATTTGTTACACTCATTTGGTTCAAAGCATCTGTTAATTTCACTGTGTCTCTGTTTAGTTTATGTTTCCAAGATCTGTCCATTGTTGATAGTGTGGTGTTGAAGTCTCCCACTATAACTGTATGAAGTGCATTGTGTGCTTTTAGCTTTAGTAAAGTTTCTTTTATGGATATGGGAGCTCTTACATTTGGGGCATACATGTTCAGAATTGAGAGTTCTTGGTAGATTTTTCCTTTGATGTGTATGAAGTGTCCTTTCTTATCTTTTTTGATGACTTTTGGTTGAAAGTCAATTTTATCTGATATTAGAATGGCTATTCCAGCCTGTTTCTTGGGGCCATTTGCCTGGAAAATTGTTTTCCAGCTCTTTACTCTGAGGTAGTGTTTGTCTTTAACATGGAGGTGTGTTTCCTGGATGCAGCATAATGCTGGGTCCTGTTTATGGATCCAGTCTGTCAGTTTATGTCTTTTTATTGGGGAATTGAGACCATTGATGTTGAGATATTAAAGAATAGTGATTGTTGTTTCCTGTTATTTTTGATGTTGTTTATATGTTTGTGTGGCTATCTTCTTTTGAGTTTGTTGAAAGATTACTTTCTTGCTTTTTCTTGGGTGTAATTCCCCTCCTTGAGTTGGTGTTTTCCATGTATTATTCTTTGTAGGACTGGGTTTGTGGAAACATACTGTGCCAATTTGGATTTGTCATAGAATATTTTGGTTTCATCATCTATGATTATTGAGAGTTTTGCTGGGTATTAGCAGCCTGGGCTGGCATTTGTGTTCTCTTAGAGTCTGTACGAGATCTGCCCAGGATCTTCTAGCTTTCATAGTCTCTGGTGAGTAGTCTGGTGTAATTCTGATAGGTCTGTCTTTATATGTTACTTGCCCTTTTTCCCTTAGTGCTTTTAACATTCTTTCCTTATTTTGTGTATTTGGTGTTTTGACTATAATGTGATGGGAGGAATTTATTTTATGGTCCAGACAATTTGGCGTTCTGTAGGCTTCTTGTATATTTATGTTCATCTCTTTCTTTAGGTTAGGGAGGTTTTCTTCTATAATTTTGTTGAAGATATTTACTGGTCCTTTAAGTTGGGAATCTTCACTCTCTTCTATGCCTATTATCCTCAGGTTCTGTCTTCTCATTGCATCCTGGATATCTTGGATGTTTTGGGTTAGGAGCTTTTTGGATTTTGTGTTTTCTTTGTCTGTGATGTCCATGTTTTCTATGGTATCTTCTGCACCTGAGGTTCTCTCTTCCATCTCTTGTATTTTGTTGGTGATGCTTGCATCTATGACTCCTGATTTCTTTCCTATGTTCTCTAATTCCAGGGTTGTCTCCGTTTGTGATTTCTTTCTTGTTTCTATTTCTGTTTTTAATCCCTGAATGGTTTTGTTCATTTGTTTGATTGTGTTTCCTGTAATTCTGCCCATTTGATTGTGTTTTCCTGTAGTTCTTTAAGGGATTTTTGTTGTCCTCTTTAAGGGTTTCCAGTTGTTTACCTGTGTTCTCTTGTATTTCTTTAAGAGAGTTATTTATTTCCTTCTTAAAATCTTCTATCATCCTCTTGATATGTGATTTTAAGTCTGAGTCTTCCTTTTCTGGTGTGTTAGGGTATCCAGGGCTGGCTGTGGTGGGAGAGCTGGGTCCTGATGAAGTCAAGTAGTCTTGGTTTCTGTTCCTTGTGTTCTTGCCCTTGCCTTTTGCCATCTGGTTATCTCTGGTGTTAGCTGGCTTTTCTCTCTCTGACTGTGGCTTGTCTTTCCTGCAAGCCCAGGTGTCAATACTCCTTGGAGACCAGTCCTCTCTGAGAGGAATTTAGGTTTGGAGAGTTGTGGTGCAGGGTCAGCTTTGGGGTGTACACAGAAATAGGAAGGATCTAATCCCCAGCTGACCCTTGTTGCCTGTGTCCTGATGGCTCTGCTAGGGTCCTTGGTCCAGTGAATTTGAAAAGAAGTAGTGGTCTTGCAAGTGCTTAAAGGTGTGTTGGTACTCCTGGTATACCAGCTCTCTCCTGGCACTATTTGAGTATGGAGCCCTGTGTCATAGGATCTGCTCTCCAGCCACTGAAAGAAACCAGATCCTTGTTCCTTAGTCCCTGTGACCTGGGAATTCCAGGTGGGACCCTCTGATCAGTCAGTCTTGTCTCCACTCCTGGGAAGCTAGCTTTCTTCCAGTGATGTTTGTCTATGGAGGCCTGTTGGTTCAGGCAGAGGTCTCCAGCCACAGGTAGAAACCGGCAGGCTCTTACCTGTAGGCTGTTTCTCAGTCCCTGTGTCTGGAGCCCTCCTCCTGCTGGCTTTTCCACACACATGGGTGGCTTGCTTTCTCCTGGTGCTGTTTGGCTATGGAGGCCTATTGGCCAAGGCAGAAGTCTCCCCTCAGACTCACTTTTAATGTGATTTCCTCCTTTCCAGCCTCAACCAACCAGGATGTTTAAATATATGGAAATCCATCAATGTAATCCACTACATAAACAAACTCAAAGAAAAAACTCCATATGGTCATTTCATTAGATGCTTGAAAAGCATTTGACAAAATTCAACTTCCCTTCATGATGAAAGTCTTGGAACAATCAGGAATTCAAGGCCCATATCTAAACATAGTAAAAGCAATATACAGTAAACCAGTAGCCAACATCAATGTAAATGGAGAGAAATTTGAAGCAATCCCACTAAAATCATGGACTAGACAAGGCTGTCTACTCGCTCCCTATCTATTCAATATAGTACTTGAAGTTCTAGCTAGAGCAATTAGACAACAAAAGGAGGTCACGGGGATACAAATAGGAAAGGAAGAAATCAAAATATCACTATTTGCAGATGATATGATTATATACTTAAGTGACCCAAAAAACTCCAGAGAACTCCTACAACTGATAAACAACTTCAGCAAAGTGGTTGGATATAAAATTGACATAAACAAACCATTACCCTTCCTATACTCAAAGGATAAACAGGCTGAGAAACAAATTTGGGAAATGTTTCAATAGTTTCAACAGTCACAAACAATATAAAGTATTTTGGTGTGATTCTACCCAAACAAGCCAGAGATCTGTATGATAAGAACTTCAAGTCTCTGATGAAAAAAAATCGGAGAAGACCTCAGAAGATGGAACTGTCTCCCATGCTCATGGATTGGCAGGACTAATATAGTTAAAATGGCCATCTTGCTGAAAGCAGTCTACAGATACAAAGCAATCCCCATCAAAATTTCAACTCAATTCTTCATAGACTTAGAAAGGGCAATTCTCAAATTCATATGGAATAACAAAAAAACCAGGATAGCAAAAACTATTCTCAACAATATAAGGACTTCTGGGGGAATCAGCCTCCCTGACCTCAAGTTGTACTACAGAGCAGTAGTGATAAAAACTGCATGTATTGGTATAGTGACAGGCAGTTAGATCAATGGAATAGATTTGAAGACCCAGAAATGAACCCATACACTTATGGTCACTTGATCTTTGACAAAGGAGCTAAAACCATACAGTGGAAAAAAGACAGCATCTTCAACAAATTGTGCTGGTTCAACTGGCAGTCAACATGTAGAAGAATGCAAATTGATCCATTCCTATCTTCCTGTACAAAGCTCAAGTCCAAGTGGATCAAGGACCTCCACATAAAACCAGAGACACTGAATCTAATAGAAGAGAAAGTGGGGGAAGTCTTGAACACATGGGCACAGGTGAAAAGTTCCTGAACAGAACACCAATGGCTTGTGCTGTAAGAATCGACAGATGGGACCTCTTAAAATACAAAGCTTCTGTAAGGCAAAGGACACTGTAAATAGGAAAATTCAGCAACCTACAGATTGGGAAAAGATCTTTACCAATCCTACATCAGATAGAGGGCTAATATCCAATGTATACAAAGAACTCAAGAACGTAGACTCCAGAGATCCAAATAACCCTATCAAAAAATGGAGAAGAGAGCTAAACAAAGAATTCTCAACTGAGGAAACTCTAACGGCCGAGAAGCACCTAAAGAAATGTTCAACATCCTTAGTCATCAGGGAAATCCAAATCAAAACAACCCTGAGATTCCACTTCATGCCAGCAGAATGGTTAAGATCAAAAACTCAGGTGACAGCAGATGTTGGTGAGGATATAGAGAACGAGGCATACTCCTCCATTGCTGGTGGGAATGCAAGCTGATACAACCTCTCTGGAAATCAGTTTGGTGGACCCTCTGAAAAATGAACATAATACTACCTGAGGACCCAGCTATTCTATTCCTGGGTATACACCCAGAAGATGCTCCAATATGTAATAAAGACACATGTTCCACTATATTCACAGCAGCCATATTTATAATAGCCAGAAACTGGAAACAACCCAGATGTCCCTCCACAGAGGAATGGATACAGAAAATGTGGTACATTTACACAATGGAATAGTACTCAGCTATTAAAAACAATGACTTCATGAAATTTGCATCGAATGGATGGAACTTGAAAATATCCTGAGTGAGGTAACAAAGTCACAAAAGAATGAACATGGTATGTACTCACTGTTAAGTGGTTATTAGCCCAAAAGTTCGAAATACCCTAGAGTCACTTAGCAGCAACAGTAGGGCTGAGTGTGTGGTCCCAGATGGAGGACTTGGAGAAGGGACTGAAGGAGATGAGGAAGTTTGCAGCCGCAAGGAGGCAGCAACAATGACAACTGGCCTGACCCCTTGATATTCCTGGAGACTCATCCACCAACCAAAGAATACACATGGAGTGACCCATGGTGCTGGCCACAAATGAGGCAGAGGATGGTCTTGTTAGCCATCAGGGGGAGGAGAGGACCTTGGTCCTGTGGGTGTTAGATCCCCCAGTGTAGGAGAATGACAAGGAGGCAAGACGAGAGTGGGTGGGTTGGAGAATACCCCCATAGTGGCAGCGGAGGGGGGTGGAAATGGGGAGGTTCCAAAGGAGAGATCTGGAAAGGGGGATACATTTGAAATGTAAATAAAGTATGAAAAATTAAAAAAAAAAAAAAGAAAAAGAAAGAAAGAAGCATCCCGGCACACCCGGGATGAAGCCCACTTGATCATGGTGAATTATCTTTTTTTTTTTTTTTTTTTTTTTTTTTTGTGGAAGAGATGTTATCCTCGTTTAGAGCTCTAGGTTCAGTATAATAGCAAGGATCCTTGGAAGAGAGTAAAGGCCAGGATGAGTCAGCCTAGAGACATGACAAAAGAGATGGAAGTTAAGGGGGTATGGCCAAGTCATCCTGAGTTAAGGACTGTGGGTTGACTCTGGAAGTTCAGATGTTGAAATGTGAGGCCAAGTCTCTTAGATTGCATGGAAAATGGATGCAACCCTATGGACCTTAAGTAATCCCCCTCAACCCCCAGCACCACTGGGATGAAATTCTTTGTTCATATTTTAAATAGCACTTTCTTTTTTTAAAATTTTTTTTATTTAATACTTTATTTACATTTCAAATGTTTTCCCCTTTCCAGGTCTCCCCTTTGGAAACCTCCTATGCCATCACAGCTCCCCCTGCCTCTATGAAGGTATTTCCCCACTCCCCCACCCACTTCCATATTCCCTCCCTGGCATTCCCCTATACTGGGGCATCTAACATTCTCAGACCCAAGGGCCTCTCCTCCCACTGATGGTCAACAAGGCCCTCCTTTGCCACATATTGGCCAGCACAATGGGCCCCTCCATATGCATTCTTTGATTGGTGGTCCAGTCTCTTGGAGCACCGGGGGGCCTGACCTGTTGACACTGTTGCTCCCTCCCCACAGGGCTGCAAACTCCCTCAGTTCCTTCAGTCCATTCTTCAACTCCTACATCTGGGACCCCATGCTCAGTCCAAGAGTTTCTGTGAATTAAATCATGAATATTCCGAACTTTTGGCCTAATACCCACTTATCAGTGAGTACATACCTTGTTCATTCTTTTGTGACTGAGTTACCTCACTCAGGATGATATTTTCAAGTTCCATCCATTTTCCTGCGAATTTCATGAAGTCATTGTTTTTTAAAGCTGTGAATTATCATTTTTATGTTCTTGGATTCAGTTTGTGAGAATTTTATTGAGGTTTTTTGCATCAATATTCATAAGGGAAATTGGTCTGAACTTTTCTTTCTTTGTTGGGTCTTTGTAAGGTTTTGGTATCAGTGTCACTGTGGCTTCATAGAAGAAATTGGGTAGTGTTCTTTCTGTTTCTATTTTGTGGAATAGTTTAAAGAGTATTGGTATTAGGTTTTCTTTGAAGGTCTGATAGAATTATGTGTTAAATTCACCTGGTCCTGGGCTGTTTTGGGTTGGAAGACTTTTAATGACTGCTTCTATTTCTTTAGGGGTTATGGGACCGTTTAGATGGTTTATCTGATCCTGACTTCACTGTGGTAGTTGGTATCTGTCTAGAAACTTGTCCATTATCCAGATTTTCCAATTTTTTTGAGTATAGGCTTTTGTAGTAGGATCTGATGATTTTTTTAAATTTCCTCAGTTTCTGTTCTTATATCTCCCTTTTCATTTCTGATCTTGTTAATTTGGATATTGACTCTGTGCCTTCTGGTTAGTCTGGCTAAGGGTTTGTTTATCTTGATGATTTTCTCAAAGAACCAGCTCCAGGTTTTGTTCATTCTTTGTATAGTTCTTTTAGTTTCTACTTGGTTGATTTCAGCCCTGAGTTTGATTATTTCCTGCCTTCTACTCCTCTTGTGTGTATTACTTTCTTTTTGTTCTAGAACTTTCAGGTGTGCTGTTAAGCTGCTAGTATATGCTCTCTCTAGTTTCTTTTTTGTAGGCATTCAGAGCTATGAGTTTTCCTCTTAACACTGCTTTCATTGTGTCCCATAGGTTTGGGTATGTTGTAGTTTCATTTTCATTAAATTCTACGAAGTCTTTAATTTCTTTCTTTATTTCTTCCTTGACCAAGTTATCATTGAGTAGAGCATTCTTCAGTTTCCATGTGTATGTGGGCTTTGTGTTGTTCTTGTTGTTGCCATTGAAGACCAGCCTTATTCCGTAGTGATCTGATAGGAAGCATAGGATTATTTCCATCTTCTTTTATCTGCTGAGGTTTGCTTTCTGACCAGTTGTATGATCAATTTTGGAGAAGGAACCATGAGGTGCTGAGAAGAAGGTATATTCTTTTGATGTAGGATGAAATGTTCTATAGATATTTGTTACACTCATTTGGTTCAAAGCATCTGTTAATTTCACTGTGTCTCTGTTTAGTTTATGTTTCCAAGATCTGTCCATTGTTGATAGTGTGGTGTTGAAGTCTCCCACTATAACTGTATGAAGTGCATTGTGTGCTTTTAGCTTTAGTAAAGTTTCTTTTATGGATATGGGAGCTCTTACATTTGGGGCATACATGTTCAGAATTGAGAGTTCTTGGTAGATTTTTCCTTTGATGTGTATGAAGTGTCCTTTCTTATCTTTTTTGATGACTTTTGGTTGAAAGTCAATTTTATCTGATATTAGAATGGCTATTCCAGCCTGTTTCTTGGGGCCATTTGCCTGGAAAATTGTTTTCCAGCTCTTTACTCTGAGGTAGTGTTTGTCTTTAACATGGAGGTGTGTTTCCTGGATGCAGCATAATGCTGGGTCCTGTTTATGGATCCAGTCTGTCAGTTTATGTCTTTTTATTGGGGAATTGAGACCATTGATGTTGAGATATTAAAGAATAGTGATTGTTGTTTCCTGTTATTTTTGATGTTGTTTATATGTTTGTGTGGCTATCTTCTTTTGAGTTTGTTGAAAGATTACTTTCTTGCTTTTTCTTGGGTGTAATTCCCCTCCTTGAGTTGGTGTTTTCCATGTATTATTCTTTGTAGGACTGGGTTTGTGGAAACATACTGTGCCAATTTGGATTTGTCATAGAATATTTTGGTTTCATCATCTATGATTATTGAGAGTTTTGCTGGGTATTAGCAGCCTGGGCTGGCATTTGTGTTCTCTTAGAGTCTGTACGAGATCTGCCCAGGATCTTCTAGCTTTCATAGTCTCTGGTGAGTAGTCTGGTGTAATTCTGATAGGTCTGTCTTTATATGTTACTTGCCCTTTTTCCCTTAGTGCTTTTAACATTCTTTCCTTATTTTGTGTATTTGGTGTTTTGACTATAATGTGATGGGAGGAATTTATTTTATGGTCCAGACAATTTGGCGTTCTGTAGGCTTCTTGTATATTTATGTTCATCTCTTTCTTTAGGTTAGGGAGGTTTTCTTCTATAATTTTGTTGAAGATATTTACTGGTCCTTTAAGTTGGGAATCTTCACTCTCTTCTATGCCTATTATCCTCAGGTTCTGTCTTCTCATTGCATCCTGGATATCTTGGATGTTTTGGGTTAGGAGCTTTTTGGATTTTGTGTTTTCTTTGTCTGTGATGTCCATGTTTTCTATGGTATCTTCTGCACCTGAGGTTCTCTCTTCCATCTCTTGTATTTTGTTGGTGATGCTTGCATCTATGACTCCTGATTTCTTTCCTATGTTCTCTAATTCCAGGGTTGTCTCCGTTTGTGATTTCTTTCTTGTTTCTATTTCTGTTTTTAATCCCTGAATGGTTTTGTTCATTTGTTTGATTGTGTTTCCTGTAATTCTGCCCATTTGATTGTGTTTTCCTGTAGTTCTTTAAGGGATTTTTGTTGTCCTCTTTAAGGGTTTCCAGTTGTTTACCTGTGTTCTCTTGTATTTCTTTAAGAGAGTTATTTATTTCCTTCTTAAAATCTTCTATCATCCTCTTGATATGTGATTTTAAGTCTGAGTCTTCCTTTTCTGGTGTGTTAGGGTATCCAGGGCTGGCTGTGGTGGGAGAGCTGGGTCCTGATGAAGTCAAGTAGTCTTGGTTTCTGTTCCTTGTGTTCTTGCCCTTGCCTTTTGCCATCTGGTTATCTCTGGTGTTAGCTGGCTTTTCTCTCTCTGACTGTGGCTTGTCTTTCCTGCAAGCCCAGGTGTCAATACTCCTTGGAGACCAGTCCTCTCTGAGAGGAATTTAGGTTTGGAGAGTTGTGGTGCAGGGTCAGCTTTGGGGTGTACACAGAAATAGGAAGGATCTAATCCCCAGCTGACCCTTGTTGCCTGTGTCCTGATGGCTCTGCTAGGGTCCTTGGTCCAGTGAATTTGAAAAGAAGTAGTGGTCTTGCAAGTGCTTAAAGGTGTGTTGGTACTCCTGGTATACCAGCTCTCTCCTGGCACTATTTGAGTATGGAGCCCTGTGTCATAGGATCTGCTCTCCAGCCACTGAAAGAAACCAGATCCTTGTTCCTTAGTCCCTGTGACCTGGGAATTCCAGGTGGGACCCTCTGATCAGTCAGTCTTGTCTCCACTCCTGGGAAGCTAGCTTTCTTCCAGTGATGTTTGTCTATGGAGGCCTGTTGGTTCAGGCAGAGGTCTCCAGCCACAGGTAGAAACCGGCAGGCTCTTACCTGTAGGCTGTTTCTCAGTCCCTGTGTCTGGAGCCCTCCTCCTGCTGGCTTTTCCACACACATGGGTGGCTTGCTTTCTCCTGGTGCTGTTTGGCTATGGAGGCCTATTGGCCAAGGCAGAAGTCTCCCCTCAGACTCACTTTTAATGTGATTTCCTCCTTTCCAGCCTCAACCAACCAGGATGTTTAAATATATGGAAATCCATCAATGTAATCCACTACATAAACAAACTCAAAGAAAAAACTCCATATGGTCATTTCATTAGATGCTTGAAAAGCATTTGACAAAATTCAACTTCCCTTCATGATGAAAGTCTTGGAACAATCAGGAATTCAAGGCCCATATCTAAACATAGTAAAAGCAATATACAGTAAACCAGTAGCCAACATCAATGTAAATGGAGAGAAATTTGAAGCAATCCCACTAAAATCATGGACTAGACAAGGCTGTCTACTCGCTCCCTATCTATTCAATATAGTACTTGAAGTTCTAGCTAGAGCAATTAGACAACAAAAGGAGGTCACGGGGATACAAATAGGAAAGGAAGAAATCAAAATATCACTATTTGCAGATGATATGATTATATACTTAAGTGACCCAAAAAACTCCA
>JADRCH010006121.1:0-185545 GCA_019843965.1 Rhynchomys soricoides
ACACACACACACACACACACACACACACACACACACACACACACACTAATATATCAAACCCATTTGGATTTAAAGATGAGCAATACCAAGAGGAGGAAACTCAGTCACAGAACGTCCTACTGTTTTCCACTGATGCGGTGCATACCCAAGCCCCATTTACACCTCAAGTACTGAGTTATGACAACCCTCATTCCCTCTTAAATATGATGGTCCAATCCTTTCTGGTCACCAATACACCCAGGCCTAAATTGAGTCATATTGACTATATTATGAGATAACATATCCATCTCCAAGTGTCTCTAGGCTTTACGGCAGAGACAGTCCAAATCAGAAGGGGCCTGGATACAATAAGGAGGAGTATGTATAGCACTCAAAGAAAAAAATTTTCTATATTACAAATTAAGAGATAGTCAGAAAATCAATGGCCAAAGTTAGAAAGGGCCATACTAAATGTAAGAGAAACTTTTTACTATTCAGCTTATGGTCATCAAGAGTCCCAACTCAATTCTTCATAGACATAGAAAGAGCAAGTCTCACATTCATATGGAATAACAAAAAACCCAGGATAGCAAAAACTGTTCTCAACTGTAAAAGGACTTCTGGGAGAATCAACCTCCCTGACTTCAAGCTGTACTACAGAGCAGTAGTGATAAAAACTGCATGGTATTGGTACAGTGACAGGCAAGTAGTTCAATGGAATAGAATCGAAGACCCAGAAACGAACCCACACAATTATGGTCACTTAATCTTTGACAAAGGAGCTAAAACCATCCAGTGGAAAAAAGACAGCATCTTCAACAAATGGTTCTGGTTCAACTGGTGGTCTATATGTGGAAGATGGCGAATTGATCCATTCCTATCTCCCTGTACAAAGCTCAAGTCCAAGTGGATCAAGGACCTCCACATAAAACCAGATACACTGAATCTAATAGAAGAGAAAGTGGGGAAAAGTCTCAATACATGGGTACAGGGTAAATGTTCCTGAACAGAAAACCAATGGCTTGGGATCTAAGATCAAGAATCCACAGAGAGAACCTCAAAGTTACAAAGCTTCTGTAAGGCAAAGGACACTGTCAATAGAACAAAACGGCAACCTATGGACTGGGAAAAGATCTTTACCAATCCTACATCCGATAGAGGGCTAATATCCAGTTTATACAAAGAACTCAAGAAGCTAGACTTGAGAGATCCAAATTACCCTATCAAAAAATGGGGAAGAGAGTTAAACAGAGAATTCTCAACTGAGGAAACTTGAATGTCTGAGAAGCACCTAATAATGTTCAGTATCCTTAGTCATCAGGGAAATGCAAATCAAAACAACCATGAGATTTCACCTCACACCAGCCAGAATGGCTAAGATCAAAAACTCTGATGACAGTAGATGTTGGCGAGAATGTGACAAAAGAGGAACACTCCTCCATTGCTAGTGGCAATGAAAGTTGATACAACCTCTTTGGAAATCTGTTTGGTGGACCCTCAGAGAAATGAACATAATACTACCTGAGGACCCAGCTATTCCACTCCTGGGCATATACACAGAAGATGCTCCAACATGTAATAAAGACACATGTTCCACTATGTTTGTAACAGCCATATTTATAATAGCCAGAAGCTGAAAACAACCCAGATGTCCCTCCACAGAGGAATGGATACAAAAAATGAGGTACATTTATACATTGGAATACTATTAAGTCATTAAAAGTAATGACTTCATGAAATTCGCAGACAAATGGATGGATCTTGAAAAAATCATCCTGAGCGAGGTAATGTTATCGCAAAAGAATGAACATGGTATGTACTCACTGTTACGTGGTTATTAGCCCAAAAGTTTGAAATACCCAAAAGTCACTTCAGATCAACTGTAGGGCTGAGTGTGAGGTTCCTGACTGAGGACTTGGAGAAGGGACTGAAGGAGCTGAGGGAGTTTGCATCCCCAGAAAGGCAGCAACAGTGGGAACTGGCCTTACCCCATCATATTCCTGGAGACTGATCCACCAACCAAGGAATACACATGGAATGACCCATGGTGCTGGCCACATATGCGACAAAGAAGGGTCTAGTTATACATCTGGTGGAGGAAAGGCCCTTGGGTCTGAAGGCATTAGATCTCCCAGTATAGGAGAATGCCAAGGAGGGAAGATGAGTGTGTGTGGGTGGGTGGGGGGATACCCCCATATAGGCAGGTGAGGGGGGAGGGAATAGGGAGGTTATAAAGGGGAGATCTGGTAAGGAGAAAACATTTGAAATGTAAATAGAGTAGAAAAAAAAGTCACTTTCAGTCCCTCCAAAGCACATACAATGAAGCATATTAACTCCAGAAAGCTATATGATTGGGCCTTCTAGTTACCCAAGAATGGGGGAAATGAGAGACCAGATCTTTAGAGTTCTGAAGACACCTTAGAGAACATGTCCTAAGTTGAATTCCAGTTAACAAGCTTGCACCTAGGAGCAGTTTCCAGGTTACTCTCCAAAAAATTTGCACCTCTAGGTTACAAGCCTGCCCCTTGCACTAAACTTCTTAACAACCACCAATGAGGAGGAAAGCAGAAGTTAAGTTTATGGTGTGGCTCCTAGCACCAGCCAATTATGTCAAAGGCCAATAAAATTCAATAATTAACCCCCACAGTCAAATGTTTTCCAGACTAGAAACAATCCTTTCTTCTTTGCTTGACTGTATAAATGCTTGCCTGATTCTGGGCTTTGGCTACACCTCACTGTCCTGCTGTGTCAGTGATGATGGTGTGGCCTGGGCTCTAGCTTATTAAAAAAAAAGACCCTGGTGTGATTATATCAGAATTGGCTCCTTGGTGGTCTTTTTTGATTTGCAAACGATGAATGGGCAAAAAACTATAATGCCCACCCTTCTCAGTTTTTTTTTTTAATTTTCATATTTTATTTACATTTCAAATGTGAGTCACTTGTGCTTTGTTCAATAATCTAAGACATTTTATTAGAGTATTACCTTTCCTTCATTAATTTCCCTGTAGATGATAGGGATACCATCTGTATCTTCTTAAATATATTTCATTTAAATTATTAAAAAAATAATTTTTAGTGTTTTTCATATATCAAGTAATAATTGTGTCACTAATTGGTGTTTTTGTAATCCCATTTTATCATATTGGTTTGCACTTTAAGAATTTAATTTATCATGACTTTGTTCTATCTCTCTAATTATCTATCTATCAATCTATCTATCTTATGGTTTTTATATATATGCCCTATTCTTTGTGGACTACGTATGTAAAAAGGAGCTGGCCTTCTTTATTGGCTACTGTACTGTTACCTCAGGATTCTGTTGCCATGGTAACCATTGCCTTGTCTTATTAAAGCCTATCTCAGGCTACTCTGAGACTTTATCATTTCCAGATTAAAGGTTATTTATATATCTTATTAGAAAGTAACATTTTGTGACTTATAAGTTACAGAGTATTAAAGTATTGAGGTAAATCTTATTTCTTCTGAAATTATTTCCTTCTTCATTTCACTGTAACTAAAATGATCTTTTTTTTATTGGTGGTACTTTGTATACTTTTCATTCTATTATTGCTCTTTCAAACTATTTTTCCTTATGTTGTTAATATCAATGTAATATACATATAAGTAGGGAAAAATTCTCTTTAGTTTGGCTTAAGCATTAATATTGTAATCATGACCCATTCTAAAACTGGATTAAAACTAATTTAATTTTCTTCTTCGTTGCTGTGAGAACCTACATAAAAATTTACATTTGTGTGGCTTACCTTTCTGGGACAGGGCATCAGTGTTATCTGAGACTTCTCTGGTAAGTCCCTTTCCATATTGTTCCTCTCTGGTGATTTTTGGACGCCTTACATTGTGAATAGTGGTCAAATATTGACTTATTTCTCTTAAAATTCTATTAATGGTATATTTATTTGACACCTGACTTCTGGCATAAAAATGTGTAAACCAAGTTCAGACAAGCTGCAATATATCTGTTTAAAAATATTCCTTTATCAATTTCATTTGACTGACACTACTTTGAAAATATAGTTTCTTTCCTACAATTAAATTATCTTTTGTATGCTATTTCTTGTCTTCTATCTGTTCTTGTAGGGTTCTTAAAATGCATATTCGTTAGTTGGGTACTTTTCATCCATTTGAAGTCTAATCTAGCACACTGCTAGTACTGTAAAATATATTGATTGAGCAATAGCCATTAATACTACAAAGTTATGTTTATCGTGATCAAATTGGAAGACTGCTCCACATTTTTTTTAAAACATAAGTCTAATCATGACATCTCCTTAGGTTAACATTTTCCATATTCCTGTGATTCAGTCCAGGGCCATATATTGCACTTGATTCAGCACCTTCACCAATGGCCTTCTGTGGCCTCTCACAGTGGAAAGCCTCAACAGCTCTGTATGACCCTTCAAGACCAGGAACATCTGGTTGATTCTTACACATTACCAAGTTCAGCTGCAGCACGAGATACAACCCTGGCTACCTCTTGAATACAGTTTCTTCATGCTCTCAGAAAATACCTTACCAGAAGATTTGACCTTAGTGATGCAAGTCTCTTCTTAATCACAACTAATTTCTTGCCTCCAGCTAACCAGAATCAATTGTCCCAGCAATCCCTTCTATTCTATTCTCTCCTAAAGCCAGAGCCTCATGGCCAACGCTGCTGAGATCTCCTGCATTCTGGGGGCTTGGTCATACACAACTTGTACTATTACATTATCACCAGTTTTCTGTTTTCCATCTCCTTCACTACCTAAACTTGTTTGCTCTGGAACTTGCTCTGAAGTCTAACCTTGAAGTCAGTGATCTTCATGGCTCTATCTCTTGTAATGCTCGAATTAAAGGCATATTCCACCATGCCTGGATTTAAGCTTTTATTTTTCCACCTAAAACATGCATTGTCTCAGGATGGCCATGAACTCAGAGATCTGCTTGGCTTTGAAGGTGTATACCACCATGAATGGATGTAAATTTAGCGACATGGTATCTTGGTTTAAGATCACCACTTACATAACTCAATTTAATATTCTTCAACACAGGATTCAACTCCATTACACTTTTTGGTGTCTTGTTAATACTCGAAGGATATAGAATATATTTTCCTTTCTAAGTTTGCTCTCCTTGTTCAAAACACACTTTATGAGACTTAACCATAGAACAAAGACTTTGCTAGGCCTTTTTGAGACTTTCTTTTTCATTGTTATTAGCGGTCAGGTAGACTCTTTAGACAAGGGCAAAAATCAGCCATATTCTTCATCAACATACCACAAAAACAGTCTCCAAGCCAAATTCTGAAGTTTTTCACCGAAACCTCTTGAGCCAAGTCTCCACAGTTCAAATCACTCTTAGCAACAAATTCTTCCATATTCCTATTTGGATGACCTATTAATCCCTTGTTTAAGTATTCTATTACTTCCCAAATGCAAAGTCCTTAAATCCATATTCTTCTAAAGAAAAGCATTCTTAGGCCTATCACAGCAATACCTCAGTTCCTAGTACCAACTTCGGTCTTAATTAGGTTTTTACTGCTGTGAACAGACACCATGAGCAAGGCAACTCTTTTAAGGACAACATTTAGTTGGGTCTGACTTATAGGTTCAGAGGTTCAGTCAGTATAATCAAAGTAGGAGTGTGGCAATATGGTGTGAATGCCCTGAGAATTCTAATTTAAGTCCAGAAATATTCAGAATGATAATTTCTGGGTGGAGTCCCACCCAGTTATCTTATTATCTGTGTTTGTGCTTACTGTCTAAGTTTCTAAGAATCAAGGAACTGGTGTCATGAGATGATGACTCGTGGGACAATCAAAAGGGAACCTGGGATAATGACTGAATTGATATGTATAATTAAAAAAAAATTAAAAAAAAATATTCCAGGGCATTCTATATACTAGAGATGACCTTACCAGAAAATTTTTAGAATAGCAGGCGAAAGCTGTCCTGAGAGACAAAAACACAGAGGTCAATCTGTAAAGTTTGAAAAATCTAAAACAAATGCTGTCACTTTGGACCCACAATTTGACTTTTTGAGTTATTTGTTTTGCAATTCCCAGACATCCCTCCTATCAGAACCTCTCTTCAAGGCAGGCTGGTCCTTGGCATGACCTTTGAAAGTAACTCCATTTCTCCCTTTAAATTTTTACAATCCACATATATGTTTACTCTTCAGTAAGTTTCTAATATAGTAGGTTTCCATTGTACCTTTTCCAACAATCCTTTATGTTAGTTATCATTCCCTGTGCTTCCTCTTTTATTTATGTTTAGGAGGGAACTCCACCCATGAATTTAATCCTATCACTTCTATAAATTTTCTCTGCATCCTTTATACCATACCTTCTCCCTCTCCCCAAATGAAAGTCACTTCATATAGCAATACTAATTTTTGTCAGAATTACATATATGTTAAGATTGAAACAGAGGTTCAGTCTGTTATTATCATGGCAGGAAGAATAGCAGCATCTAGTCAGGCATGGCACTGGAGGAGCAGAGCGTTCTACCTATTGTTCAGAAGGTAGCCAGGAAAAGACTCTCTCCAGGTTAGGAGGAGTGTATCACTTGCCAACCCATCAGTGACACACTTCCTTCAACAAGGCCATAACTCCTAATCACAGAACTGGCTGGGCCAAGCATATTCAAACCACTATACTATCTTCCTTCATTGACCTGTAGGAATTTCATAGTTTTACTCTTCTTAAAGTGGAATAAAATTCTATGGTATAAAGGTGCCACAATTTACTTATTAATTAATCTGCTTGGTGGAAATTTTAGCTATTTCTACTTCCTAGCTATTGTGAATAAAAAGAGCAATGAACATGTATGCGTATCTCTAAATTAGTATATGGAGTCCTTTTGGTATATACTCAATAGTATCACAGTTAAATCATATGGTAGATCTGCTTTTACCTTTTTGAGCATTCTCTACACTGGTTTCCATAGTAACTGCACCAGTTTGCAATCCCATTAACAATGCATTAGGGTTCATTTAGTAGACAATTTCACTAAATTCTTGCCATCATTTGATGCTAATTGTTTTCTCAATTAAATGAGGAACAGATAATATTTTTTTATATGTACTTATCCAGTTTGACCAACACAGTCTGTTGATAATGCTGTGTTTATCTGATATGTGCAGTTAGCTGCTTTGTCAAATATCAGATAGCTGAATGAGTGTGGTCCTTAAATTCTGCTCTACTGATCAACAAGTCTGTTTTTATGACAATACTTTTCTGGTTTTATTATTATATCTCTATAGTGTAAATTGAAGTCTAGGATAGATGGTGATAATTTCATCCATACATCAATTTGCTCAAGATTATTTTTTTACTTTGGGACTTTTGTATTGCCAAAGAAATGTAATATTTTGATTCATTTGCTTTATATTTTCATGGGGATTTTGTATGGTGAATTTGATTAGATGGCCAGTTTTCCACATTATTAATTCTTCCAGTCCATGAGTAGAAGAGATTTCTGTCTTTTGTTATCTTCTACAATTTCTTTGTCTGTCTTAAATTTTTACTGCAGACGTCTTCAATTCATCTATTAGATTTATTTCAGGAATATTTTGAGATGAGTACAAATGGTATTGTCTGGATTCCTTTGTAAAGTGTATTTTTCAGTTGTATACATGATGAGTATTGATTCTTCTGTTAATTTTTATCCTGCCTCTTTGATGGATGTGTCTATCAGCAATAGGAATTTTGTAATGGAGTTTTTAATGTATTTATTATATCATATTATTTGCACATAAAGGCAATTTGACTTCCCTTTCCTATTTGTATCTCCTTTTTGGTCTTTATTCTCTAGCAAAGAGTTTAAACACCTTGAACATGTTGAACAGAAGTGCTGTATAAATACAAGCACTGACTGTTCCTGACATTGGAGGAAATGCTTTGAGTTCCTCTTGTTAGGATAGCTTCAGTTGTGGGTTTGATGAAAATTGCCTTCATTTTTTTTGATGTATGTACATTAACCTGTCACATAATTTTGTAATAAAAATATGTTGGATATTTTTTCAAAAGAATTTTGTTTTTTCTATTTGTGGTGATTACAATAATGATATACATGTGTTAAAACACTCTTACATATCTGGGAAAAAAACAACTAGAGCGTGGTGGACAGTCTTTTGATGTGTCCTTTAATTTAGGTTTCAATTGTTTGTTTTTGTTGCTGTTGTTTTTGTTGTTGTTGTTGTTGAGAAACTTTTATTTTATGGACATCAGAGTTATTGGACTATAATTTTCATTTTCTGACCATCGTCTAGTATTGATAGCAATATAATACTGACTCCCTAAAAGGAATTTTTAAATGTTCTTTTACTATTTGGGGGAGAGTGTGAGGAATATTAATGTTAGTTAATCTTGGAATATCTTATGCACTGAACTCATTTGTGCCTCTGTCACTTTTTATGAGTAATTATTTTTGTCATTATTATTTTATGAATCTGGATATTTTAGGTCTATATAAATTATTTACTTCATTGTGTTTTACTGTTAGGCCATTCATTCACTTCTTTTAAAGTTTTCAGTTTTGAGGGATACAGATTTTTAAATTATGTTCTTATATTTCTCTTGATTTCCCAAAAATCTGTTGTAATTAGTCCCTTTTCATTTAATTTTATTGATTTGATTATTGCCTTTTGGTTCGTTTGACTAAATGTTTTGGCAATATTGTTAATATTGCCAGAGAAAACACTTTCTGTTTCATTAGTTACTTAGGTTTTTGTTTGTTTGTTCATTTTTAGTTTATTAATTTCCCCTTTATTTTGATTATTTCTATTCACGTACATTCTTTGGGCATTGTGTTTCAGTATTCTCTAAAAACCTTCCTGTCAGTCATTAAGATATTTATTTGAGATTTCACAAATTTTCTGATATAACTATATAGTCCTATAAAATTTCCTACTATGAATCATTTGTTTTTCCCATATATTTTGGTATATTGTATTTAATTTTTTATTAATTTTAAGTTAATTAATTAATTAATTAATCATTTTACATGCTGCCCACTCCCCTGTCATACCCTTTCTCTGTCACTCCCTCCAGCAATCATTCCTCCCATATCCCTGTCCCCTTTTCCTCTGAGGAGATGGGGGCCCCTGGATATACCCCCCAGACATCAAATATTTTTGAGGTTAGGTTTTTCCTCTCCCACTGAGGCCAGAAAAGGTAGCCAAATTATAGGAATATATCCCACATACAGGCAACAACTTTTAGGACAGACTCCTATGTTAGTTGATCAGCATCCACCTGAAGATCAAGCTAAACATCTGCTCTATATGTGCAGGGAGGCCAAAGTCCAGTCTGTGTATATCCTTTGGTTGTGGTTCACTATCTGAGAGTCCCTAGGGTTCAGGAAGGTTGTCTCTCTTGGTCTTTCTATGAAGTTCCAATCTCCTTCAGGGACCAAAATCCTTTCTTCTACTCTCCCATAAGAGTTTCCAAGCTCACTCCACTACTTGGCTGTGGGTGTCTGGATCCATCTGGGTTAACTGATGGGTGGAGCCTTTCAGAAGACAGCCATATTAGGCTATCATCTGAAAACATAACAGAGTCCCATTAAGAGTGTCAGGAATTGCTACTTGTATAGGGGATAGGTCTCAAGTTCTGCAGGTTATTCATTGGACATTCCCTTAGTCTCTGCTCTATATGCCATCCCTGCATTTCTTGTATACAGGATCAGTTTGGGGTTAAACGTTTTGAGGGTGAGTTAGTGTTTCTATTGATACACTGGGGCTCCTGCCTGACTATAGGAGATAGCCCCATTCAGGTTCCATATCCCCAGTGCTTTGTGTCACAGCTAAGGATACCCCTATTGATTCTTCGGTGTCTCCACTATCGCAGCTGATCCTAAACTGCCCCCTCTAATTGCCTCAAGGTTAGTGTTCCATTTTACATAGATAGAATAAATATGTTTTATAAGACTCAAAAGTTAGCACATCCTGAAAATGTGGAGGAAGGGAAACACTTCTTCATTGCTGGTAGGAGTTAAAACTTGTACAAGCATTTTAGAAATCAATTTTTTCCAAGAAAACTGGAAATAATCTCACCTCAAGACCCAAATATACCATTCCTTGGCATATAGCCAAATGATTCTCCACCATCCCACAAAGACACTTGTACAGCTATTTTCATAGCAGCTTTGGTCGTAATAGCCAGGAACTGGAAGCAACCTATATGTCCTTCGACTGAAGAATGGATAAAGAAAATGTGGTAAATCTATACAATGGAATAATATTTAGCTATTAAAAACAAAGATATCAGGAATTTTTCAAGCAAATAGATGAATTTTGAGAATATCATTTTGAGTGAGGAAATGCAGTCTCAAAAGGTATGTACTCTCTTTAATGTAGATATTAGCTATATAATACAAAACCCATGATATACCTCACAGACCCAAAGAAGTTCAACAAGAAAGAAGGCAGAAGCAAGGATGCTTTAATGTCACTTAGAAGGTTAGGTTATATAGTCATAAGAGGTAGATGGAGGGAAGGACCTGGGAGGAAGACTAGATATGGAGGGCAATGTGAAGTTAGAGGATAAGGTGTTGTGATGTTTTTTATATGCTTGGCCCAGGGAGTGGCATTATTAGGAGGTGTGGCCTTGTGGAAGTGGGTGTTTCACAGTGATTATGGGCTTTAGGAAACTTCTCCTAACTTCCTGGAAGTCATTATTCAGCTAGCAGCCTTCGGATGAAAATGTAGAACTCTCAGCTCCTCCTACACCATATCTGCCTGGATGCTCCATGTTCCCACCTTGATGATAATGGACTGAAACTCTGAACATGCAAGCCAGCTCCAATGAAATGTTGTCCTTATTAGAGGTGCCTTGGTCATGGTGACTGTTCACAACAGTAAAACACTAAGACAGGTGTGGTGAGGGACAAGAGTGACGATGAAATGATGATGTCAATGAATGAAAATCTGCCACTGTCAGGGTTAGGGAGGTAGGGACATCTCTAGGATAAGATAGAGAGCTGGCATAAAGGAGGCACCCAAGAATCAATGGGGGTTTCCTTTTCTGTGACTCAAACATTGTGGATATGGAACGTGAAGAGGCCATATCCAATAGCCATGAAGAAATCCTAATAGAGCAAGAGGGACACAGACTCACCCACAAAATTTCAACCCCAAATTTATTCTGTCAACAAGAAACGATGGGATAGGCTTTTGAGCAGTGACAGAGGGAATGGCCAAACAATAACAAACTCAATCTTTGACTCATCTCATGGACAGTCACTAGTACTTTACTATATCAATGATACTCTATTGTGCTATCAGACAGGACTTTATCATAGTTGTCCTCTGAGAGTCTCCATGCAGCAGCTGACCAAGATAGATGCAGACACCCACAGCCAAACTGTAGATGGAGCTTGGGAACTCCTATGGAAGAATGAGAGGAAATATTGTTGTTGCCAATGGGGATAGGAACGTCTTAAGAGTATTTAATCTTATCTTCAGGCCAAATTATTCCTTACAATGTCTTATATATGGTTGTTCACTCATTATGTATTTTTAAAATACGTATTTAAAGTCTAGGTTTTCTAGTTATGGTTTGCATTGTTGTGAAGATACATCATGACCAAAGCAACTCTTATAAAGGGCAACAGTTAACTGGGGCTGGCATACACGTCCAGGGGATCAGTCCATTATCATCATGAATGGAAATCATGACCATGTCCAGGCAAATATGAATCTGTAGGAACTGATAATTCTACATGTTATTCTGAAGGCAAATAAGAGAAGCCTTGCTTCTGAACAGGTAGGAGAAGGGTCTAAAAGACTACCCTCAACATTATACACTTCTTCCACAGAGTGCACATTTACTACGAGGCCAACCATCATAACACTGTCACTCCCTGGTCCAAGTATATTTAAACCACCACAATCTACTCCCTGGCCCCCATAGACATGTTCATACAAATGAGCGTAGCCATAACATATTTCAAAATAAATTTAGTCCAACTTTAAAAGCCTCCAGTTTAAACAGTCCCAACAATGTGAAAAGTCCAAAGTCTCTTCTGAAATTCATTCGTTCTAATCCCCTATAAAAGCAAAGGCAAAACAAAAAACAAAACACACGAACATACAAAAAACAGATAGCATACCTCTAACATCAGAGGATATATAAACATTACCATTCCAAATCATCATTTTGAGGAAATACTTGATCAAAATACGACCAATCTCCAGCTCAGCAAATTCCAAACTCTGCATTTTCATGTCTGATGTCAAATCACTCTACACATCTCGAACTCCTTTTATCACTGATGACCGCAACAAACTTATTTCTCTTGGGCCCGTTCCACTCCCTCCTAGAACCTTTCTTCAGCAGGTATCTCATGGCTCTGGCACCTCTAACATCTTGGGATCTCCTAGGCAACTTCAACTTTATACCTTCTTATTCCTATATCTGGAATCAAAGTATTATCTTCTGGGCTTCTCCAAAGGCCTTGGGTCACATCTCCATCTCTGTCCTCTGCAGCACTCTCTAGGCTCGGGTGGACTGCAGTACACTGTTGCTGCTGTTCCAAATGGTCATACAATTATACTGGCATCTTCCATATGTTGGGGGCTTCTGCTGCAACAAGGCTTTATCAACAGCCTCTTCTATGCTCCCTACATGGTTCCAAGCTTCAAATTCTTTGCATGACACAATCAGGCTGGGGCCAAGTCCAAAAACTAAGGCTCTACCTTCACCAGTGTCCTCCCCTAGCCTCCCATAAGGCAAAGTTTCAGTTGTTCACCATGACCCCTTCAATGCCTTCAAAACCATTACTAACTTCATGATTCTTACACATTAAGAAGTCCACCATCAGTATGTTGTACAATCTTGCCTATCTCTAGAACATAGCTTTTTTTGTGCTCTCAGAAAACACTTCCCAGAAGATTTCATGTCAGTGATGCTGGTCTCTTCTTAATCACAGCTAAAATTTTAACTCCAGCTATCCAGTGTCAATTGTCCCAGTATCCCCTCCTATTCTTGACTCTAAAGCCAGAGCCATGTGGTTGAAGTTGCAGAGTTCTCCTACTTGTTGTTCCTGGAACATGGACTCCTTGTTCCATTGAATCTTCACAAACTTTCTATTTTCAATAATTTCATTAACTTCCTTAGACTGGTTGTCTTGGATATTGCTCTGCAAACTGACCTTTAACTCACAGATCTGCATGTCTCTGCCTCCAGAGCTCTAGGATTAAAATTATGGACTACTATGCCTGGACCTAAGCTTTTTGTTACCTGGAACTTGTTCTGTACCTGGCTGTCCTTGAACTCATACATTTCTTTACCTCTGTCTCCTGAGAATAAAGTGTGTACCAACTTGCCAGGGCTCTTCGAGGCCTCTATACCACATGATCTCTATCAAAAGCCTGTATATTCCAGCATTGAGATCTTTAACTTAGGTGTGTGTTCTCCATTTTCTGATTTGTTGTTAATATCAGATTAAAGGTCAAAATGAAAGTAATAACCAGGTAATATGATTAACACAATATACCTACCACCTATTCAATTGCAAATATATAACAAGTTTACTGGGTGGGACCTTGCCCCAGGATCACCAATCCCTTAATCTCTTTAAGGACTACACCACTCCTTGAACATATGATTCAGTTCCATTTTACTTCCTAGTTCCATGTTATTGCTTGAATGTTATATTTTGTATTTTTCTTTTCTCAATTTGTTATGCATGATTAAAATGCTCTTCATAAGTTTAAACCACAGGGTAAAATCTATGGTAGGATTTTTGAGACTTCCTTCCTCAGTGCAACTTGTCTGAATCTCTTCAACTTTGGCTCAGGCAGACTCCCCAGAAAATGCCAAAAAGGAGCCATAATCTCCACCAAATCCTCATAAGAGCAACCTTCAGGCAACATGCTAA
The DNA here is from genome assembly GCA_019843965.1 of Rhynchomys soricoides. Lineage (NCBI taxonomy): Eukaryota > Metazoa > Chordata > Mammalia > Rodentia > Muridae > Rhynchomys > Rhynchomys soricoides. The sequence continues at coordinate 13,860 of JADRCH010006121.1, forward strand.
AATTTCTCTCCTTTGAAAACTTGAGAGCAAGAACTGCACGGTTCAAATCACCTTCATTACCATTATCTTTTATACTCATACTAGAATGGTCCATTTAGCCCCAAGTAAAGCATTCCATTGCTTCCCAAATCAATGGTTCCCAAATCCATATTTCTCCAAAAAAATACCTGGTTAGGTGTATCACAGCAACAATGCTGTCCCTGGTACCAAACTTTTGCTTTATTTAGGGTTCCCATTGCTATGAAGAGATGCTATGAACAAGGAAATTCTTATAAAGGACATTTAACTAGAGCTACCTTATAGTTTTAGAGTTTCTGTCCATTATTATTATGGCCAGAAAGCATGACAATGTCAGATGGGCATAGCACTGGGGAAGGTGAGAGTTCTACATCATGTCATGAAGGTAAACAGGAAAAAGTGGCTCTTAGGCAACTGGGAGAATGGTCTCAATGCCAGCCCCCAAAGTGACATTCTTCCTCCAACAAGGCCACATCCACTCCAACAAGAACACCCTTACTAACATTGTCACTCTCTGGTCTAAGCATATTCAACCTTACACAGAATGTTTTCTATTTTCCTTCAATTATGACTATTGTTTCACTGGTATAATAATAGTCTGGCCTAGCAGCACCTGTGTTCTTTTAAACCGTGTAGAATCATAATCCAATCCCTTCATTTTTTTTTCATATTTTCCATTGTAAAATCTGCTATTAATTTGATGGGCCTCCTTTTGTATGTGACTCAATCATTCCCTTTCCTGCTTTCATTATCTCTTTGTTTCATATACTTAGTGTTTTGACTATTATACAATATTGAGAGTGTCTTTTCTGTTTTATTTTGTGCTCTGTGGGTCTCGTGAGAGTTGATTGACATTTTGTTCCTTATGGTGGGGATGTTTTCTTCTACTATTTGTTGAAATATATACTCTCTGATTTTGACCTGCATTCTTTCTCATTCTAAGCCTATTATTTGTAGATTTGGTGTTTTTATAGCTTCTCAGAGATCCCACAGGGCTTTTTGTCTAATTTTTAATTGTTTTTCTTTTGATTGAATTATCCAATATTTTTACCTTTTGTTCAAGGCCTGATATTCTTTATTCCACTAGGTGAAATCTAATAGATGAGGCTTTCCATTGTATAATTGGAATGTCAGTTGTATCTTGTATTCCAAGTCTTATTTAGTTCTTGCTTTTTACATATATTTTAACTCTTTGATAAATTATGTTTTGGTATGTTAAATTATCTACATTATTTCATTCAACTGGGTTCTTTTGTCATTATTATGGAATTTGTTCATATCTTCCTTACTTCTTTGTAAATATCTATTACTTCTATTATGCAATCATTGTCATATAAATGATCTAGGCCACTTTTCTCAGGTCAATTAGTATGAGAAGATGTTTTCTGGTATGTATTTAGTGTTTTGGTTATTTGTTATTTTGTACTTATAGTGAAACACCAGCATCTGGAGTTGGGTCATTTGTGGTATTTCTTGATATGGAAATCTTCTCTCTTTTTGTTGAGTAGGCATTTTAAGGTTTGTGACCTGTTTCTACAACTACTAACATAGTTGACATGCTATATGAGTCCTAGATTTCAGTTTCTGGACAATTCTATGTTGACATTCAAATGAGTTTTCAGTATTAGTAATGGATCACCTCATTCTAAGTGAAGTTTCAAAGCTCAGGAGAAGACCTATAGAGTTATAGGATTCTTAGTCAGTGTCCAAAAGTCTGGGTTGGGTGCTTAGGAATTTTCCTCAGGAAATGGGTACTGTTGCTATTGTCAATGATGAGTTTGTGATCTACCTGTACAAGAAGTCCAGGTAGTATTGTTCAGAAGACCAGTACACAGTCTTCATGACAATCATGGAGGCGCATGGACTTGCTAGTGTGAGTGTAGTATCCTTTCTGGATAAGAAAATTGCTCTAATTTCAGAGATGGGTGGAGTTGAAAAGATAGTTTAGTTTCAGCCTAAAAATAGGACCAAGTGAATGCATTGAGTATGATTTATATCAATGTACGAAACCTCAGTTTTCTAATGTAAATATGAGACCTATTGGAGAGTTGCATGGCGTTAGCAGCATATGTTTAGATTTAAACCAAAGGAATTTAGTAAGGACCAGACCAGCATGGGCCAGGAAACATGGTGTTCTGGCAAGTCTCCTGATTGAGTGGATTTGCTGGTGAGGGTTTTTTGATCCTCCCTGGAGAGGAACCATCTTCAGGTAATTAAGATGGTTTTTGTAGTTGGTAAGAATATGTCTGCCTATAAAAGGTTCATGTATGTGAATCATGGATGAGTGTAGTTTTCTGAATAGATGTACATGATCTTGGTGGAAGATTTAGGGCTTTTGGGATAGGAATGGAAATATGATTGTTCTTTAGGGATGGATGGGATTGGTGGAATAAACTGGGGTACCCAACCTGATGCGAGTATATGAAAAGAGGCTCAGGTATGTCACAGGGGTCACACATAGCTTTTTCCTTATCCAAGGAGCACATGTAAAGGGATAATACTACCCAAAATTAGCTGGGTCTTCCCCTGTCAATCATCAGTAGAGATAATTCCTCAAAGACATGGCAAAAGGGGAGTCTGATCCGAGGAATCACTTAATTTAGACACCTTCGTCACAAGCTATTCTTGATTTTTCACAATTTGTCAATAAAAATTGAATCATACAATGTCACATCAAAAGTTACTTCACAACGTACTAGTGTCTTTCCTTTTCAATACTTTGATAGGTTTGATAAGTTAATTCATGTATACATTTACTGTTAGATTTTTTTCATTTATGAAGAATCATTGTAATATTGTAACTTTCATTAGTTTCTCCATACAGTGCAATCATTTTATCACTTATTATATTTTCATCCTATATATTTAATTTTATAAAATCTTAGTAACTATGACGCCATATTTACAACAAATATATTCAATCTCATAACAACTTTGTAATTATTATAGTGTTGAATATCATATTTAAATTTATATCTAAGTTCTGCATTTGTATTATCTCAAACTAAGCCAATTCTAGTATTTCAGAGAAATGTTTTTCCCAGTGAATTGTTTTTTCAAGTTGAGGAAAGATAACTTTGGAATTATAAATTTCCCAGGAATTGTTTCCTTTAAAAATGACAGTCATCTCAGACATATTTTTCATATTATTCACAGATCACCTATCTCTGTCTTCACTTTAAACATGTTTCAGGTTTATCTATAAAATGCCATGCTCTGATTATCTGTTCACTATGTAATCAATCCTCTAAAGGCATTAATATAGTAATCCCTTGTGTTATTATACTATAACATGCATAATTAATAATTAGTCTAATGTTATTGTCACAGTAAGTATCTTACTATTTTACTAATCTAAATGAAATTACTATAAATAATTATTTTATACATAAACATATTTAGGTTTTGTATTACATGCTACAATTAAATTCCCATCTACATTTTGACAAGACTATATTCTTTATATGTTATAAATGTCTAACGTCTCCACTGTAAAGATGTTCTAAATTTGACTGTTTTTTAGTGTCAAAATGAAATGTCCATAATTTATTTTTGTTACAGATCTTATAAAATTTGAGCAAAATTTGCAAAAGTATGTAACAAAAATTCTCAAATTGATAAATGTACTATGAAAGTAGGATATCTTTCACTTAAGCGGTAAGTGGAAACTTAAGATACAAATATAAAAATGTGTTATCAAATGTTAGTAGACAAATAGACAATATATCAAATACATCATAAAGACTAAAAAAAAATGGAACATATAAACAATGGCATAAAAATATCTTCATACATGACAGAAAATAAATTAAAACACCACGTAAAAGTTTGAAATGTTCAGATATAAATATTGATAATGCAAGAGAATAAATAGCACTCATCCACATTAGATTTTAATACATGTGAACAGATAATCAGAGAAAACATGATATTGAATAATAATTAAGGTTACTATTTTAGAAAAGTCATGTATACTTACATACTCATATAAGACCATGATTAACAATAAGATAATGCTAGTGAAATTTAAGACTCAGTATGAAGGCGACTTTCTTTTTTATTATAAAGGAGTATTTGTCATATAAAATCAATATCAGATACATCCAATATACATCTAACTTTTTGTAGCAGTGTTACTTGTCATAATACAAGTTTTTAGGGTACTTTCCACACTTTCTGAGGGATCTTTTAGTTTGTGTATATCCTTTATTGTACAATCATGTGAAAGAAAAAAGAAACTGCTGTTGTATCCTTCCAAGTGAACAAGTTAAATTACAATAATTTTTGAATATTCAATGAACTTGAGTACCATAATGGTTTATTATGTGAGGGTCCTTGGCTTCTGAAAGTCAGTCTTACCTTACTTCCGGAGGTCACTGGTGAAATTTTTACATTTTTATAGAAGTAAAGTGAAAAAGTCTTTTAATACCTAATTTTTTTCTATATTCTGAAATTCAGTTGACAGAGAAACCAAAGTTCATTTCAGTTTTGGTATATGTTTGATAAAAGAAATACAATGGAAATATAAAATCTTTCTAAGCATCAATTAATGGATAACTAGCACTTTTACTTTTCAGCATTGAAAGGCATATTTAGATAATCAGCAGTTCTTTGAAGTTTCTGTGCTTAATTATTGCAGAGATACTTAAACTACTTCTGTGTGTCATCAGACATTGTGAACTAGACCAGAAGAAAACACAAGGTCAAAATTACTATGAGCAGCAATTTTTACAGGCTCATCACACTCACAGCCTAGATCAATGAGTGCTCACCAGTGCCAAATGGGAAAGTGCTACAAATAGCAACATTTTTATGTTCTCCAGGGAAATAGACTTGATTCTATGGGAAATAATCTAGTGGATCTAGCCTGTGACTAGATTTGAAGATGAATACATTTGAAAAGGTTACTGAGGAAGTAGCACTTCAACTTATGAACTCTGTCTTACTTACTGAGGACACAGGCAGTAATCTCATTCTTGGCCTTCAAAATGAGGGTGATGAAATGGAAAATCTCACAGAACCTCTGTTTAAGAGGACTTCTTTGTCTTCAGAAGTTGATTCAACACCTTGCATGACAGCTGCTCCATTCCCACTACAGGAAATAAAGCAGAGCTTTGATTTGATCACAACCACAGACGCAGAAATGTCAGATGAAGAGCTTACTACAGGAACTATGATGCCATTCCAGATTTTAAAGGCTGAAATCCCAGATGAAGTATTTTCATTGGCTAATGAGGAACACCCAAGAGTCAGCCAAGCATGGTTCACAGGTAAAGAGAATAAAGATACTCTATTGGATCAAGGACATAAATGGAAGCAGGGGATGTGGACCAAGGAAGAAACAGATATTTTGATGAGCAACATTGAGCTGTGTATGAAGGAACATGGTGTAGAAAATCCTGCTGAAATCATTTTCAAGATGTCAAAAGGTAGTAGAAAACATTCTACAGGTTTGTATCATTGGTTCTGAATTGACCTTTGTTTTCAGTGTATAGAAAACTGTTCAGAATGTATGACAGAAACCAGGTGGGTAAGTACAACCCTGAAGAAATAGAGACCGTCAAAGGGCTCTGGGAGAAGCATGGCAATGACTGGAAAACAATAGGACTTCCATTTGAAGAAATCCATCTACTTTCAAAGACCAGTACCTAGGGATGAAGAATACTTGCAACGCGGGGAAATGGACTGAAGAAGAAGATCAGATCCTTGGCGATGTGGTTCATGAATTGACATGCACCAAGGTGAATAAAAAAATTACCCAGGGTGTGTGTTGGGCAACAGTGGCTAAACGAGTGAGTACTCGCTCAGCAAAGCAGTGTCGTGCAAAATGGCTCAACTACTGGAATTGGAAACAAAATGGAGGTATTGAGTGGACAAGGAAAGATGAAGTCACTCTCATCCATAGGCTAGCAGAGTTTGATGTTGCTGATGAAAATGAAATTCACTGGGATGAATTAGCTAAAGGATGGGAAAGTGTTCGATCACCACAATGGCTACAAAGTAAATGGTGGACCATCAAAAGGCAAATTACAAATCACAAGGATTTTGCATTCCCAGTCCCATAAGATGTCTTCAACAAGAATATGAAAGCCTGAATACCTGCCTCTAGTTTTGGGAGAATAAAACTGAATCCGAAATATCAGACAGCAATCTTGATATCAGTGCTCAACAAGTCCCCATTGGAGTCACAATCTTAGAAGATAATGACATATCTGTCTGTCCAGTCCCCATAACAGGATTGCAAATTGCACTCCAGCTTGGCCCAAAGCCCTCAGAATACTTACCTGCTGATGTAGATGAATCTGAAACCATAACCCTGTCCACTGGAACACAGTAGATATTTAATAAATGTTTAAAATTCTCCCTTCATTCCACTTTTGTTCCATTCCCTCACTTTGCATCTATTTCCTTCAAACAAGTTCAACTGATGACCTTTTCTTACTCTGACCACAATCACCCTGACAGCTGCTCCACCTGCTTCTCCTAACACATCACATTTCATCCTTTATTCCCCATGCATCCTGTTGAGCCATCCAGTTATTTACACATGAAATGTCATATAGAAAGAATCAACTGTTGCTTAAAATGACATTACTTTTTTATACATCTCAAGCAGAATTGGTAGTCAATAGTGACATCTATTTTTTTTTCTGATTTCATGGACTACTACTCATTCAAAGCTAACAATTTCCCTGAAAGAATTCTTTAGCTAAGATGGCTGTGCTGCCATAAATTAATGATGCTCTTATTTATAAATTAAGAAACCCAAACAGCAAAGAATTAATGAACCATGCTATAAGTACAACCAAAGAAGAATTTTCCAACACCAACCATAAGAAGAAGAAATTCACTTAGATTTATTCAGTGCTTATATTTCTGAGGAGTTAGTAACTCACCTTAATAGAGCAAGTACATTAAACAAGGCATGACAAAGCTATGCTTTTTTCACCTTCACTACCTGGCTTAATCAAGACAGTGAATTTTATAGGTACTAAATCTGTGTTGCCTGTCAGAACACTAAGTTTCATAATCCATAACCACTATGTATCAAATAACTGTGGATTCTCCATGAGCATCCCTGTTTGTATAGATTTAAAAGACTTCAGACTTGTTAAATATTACTAGCATATACTTAGGAAAATGCAAAGATGCCAAAGAAGTGTTATGGTATTTGCTGAGGAAAAGAAGAAATGCCCAGGAGATGTTACTTTCTAGTGTCCTAACAACTCACATAGCTACTACAGGACAACAATAAACATTAAAACTATGCTTTTAAAAAAACTATCAGGATATTTCAGATCTAGTTTTATGATCATTCGGTGTGTGAATGGACAGAAACAAGTTTAATTGCACATACCCCTATGTTAATGTTGCCAGAATGAGAATTAATTTCTATATCAGCTATTGGAAAGTTTTCAAGTCCCCAAAGTTTAACTGCAGTAGTACTTATTCCCATATCTCCGACATGGTACTAATTTGAGGCTACATGAGGTCTGATTAAATTTCACATAAGTCCTAACAACATAGGCTAGTGCTTACTGGTTATAAATACATGGGCTTGTGGAGAGAATTTGTGGTAGTTACTTTTGTTTAGCGCATTTTTGGCAGCTGGAGATGATTTAAGTAGAAAAAAGTAGAAAGTTAGTAATGTCATTACAAATTTGCTGTCCTTTAAAAGAACACAAGTTATTAACCAAACCTACTAGTAGCTAAGAAATTTTCAACCTCCCATCTGAAAACACTAATTTACAGTTAGAACAGTGAAGTAAAACTAAATGGAAAAAGAGGTATGCTGCCTGTACCTGATAACCAGATTATTTTATTACATATTGTCCTATATCAATTACACAGAAGTTAGAGAAAGAATTTGAGTTGTACCTTCACCAGGCAATTTAATTCATGGATGGCACCTTTAAAGACAAAGTTTACATCTGTAACAAACGAAAAAGATCAATAGTCAATCCTACTGGCTATATCTAAATTGGCTTCTACATTCTACTTGACATGATTGCTATAAAATTTTGCAAAACTATAATGATATGTTGATTGTGAATAATTACAAGCATAATTAAATATTTCACATTAACAGTTTACAAACTGTAAGAAATGTTGGTTGAGTAATGAACAATTTGCATGTGTTCATTTCTATTTCTCTTCTCATTTTTATCTAATCTCAATAAACCAAATTTTTTATCACATGGAGAAATACTTTGGGTGAGTTAAAAAATGTTTGCTAATAGATTCTCTCCATAATAGTTCCTCAAGGTAGAATCTCTCACCAGCTCTGGAGCTCATCTATTGTTTAGGCATGGCTGTCCGCTGGGTTCTAGGGATGTTCCTTTCTCTGTGACCTATTTCCAAGCCTGGTGACACAGATGTGCACACCCTACATTTGAAACAGGTATTGGGGATCTGAAGTCAAGGTCTCATGTTTACACAGAAAGCACACCACTGACTGAGCCATCTCCCCAGATCCTCTACCCTCATTTTTAAAATAAAATCACCAACTGCAAAAAATCCAGAGAGAATGTATGTGGCTGTAGTTACTTTTTGAAAAGTCTTGTGGAGGAAATTACACTTGTAAAATACTGCTTCTTGTGTAAATGCACAATCAACACACAATTTTTCATAGTGTCTTACAGCAATACTCTTTCTTGTATACACACACACACACACATGCACAAGCAAGGACACACACACACACACACACATACACTCACTCTTTTTATAGTCTCTTACACCAATGGTCACATATGAATGCTTCCCTTTATATTCCTGACCTTGTTCTTCGTTTCTGGAGATACTTTTCTATTATTTCTTAAAAAAAAAGAATGAGCTGAAGCTCGAGATAAGACAAAAAATTAGAATAAAACTATCTTCTTACAATGTAAAAATTTTAGATACTTTTTGTTTTTTGTGTGTTTGCTAAAATATTTATTCTACATGAAGGGGTGTCCAGAACAATCATTTAGACTTCTGTCATAATGAAATGTTCAGTATTTGAAGATACAGGATTTATTAAGAAAAGTGAAAGACATGTAACATCCTCTTCTTCTATACTGCCCCAACAATACATTGCTCAAAAATAAATCACGCTTGTACATCAAAGAGTAACTTAGAGTAAGGCATATACTGCTTTCAACAAAATTACTGTCCATTTATGAGTAGTAAAGTACTTTTTAGTCATATATATCCCTGAAACTCTCCTCTTTACCTTGGTATCTTCTTGCTTGAGGCAAATGCCCATAATTTTTATCCATGATAATGGATATTCCTACATATATCAAACAACATAGTAAATATATTTTATGTTTCTCCTCTTTTTCTCATTCTTTGTCTCTCTCTGTCTCTCTGTCTCTCTCTGTGTCTCTTTCTCTCTATATCCCTCCTCTGTCTATCTATCTATCTATCTATCTATCTATCTATCATCTATCTATCATCTGTTTATCTATGTATCTAGTATATGGGTGTTACAGAATGAATACAGGTTAAAGTGGCTGTAACAGATTAAAGATGCTTCAGTATTAATCTAATCAAAGTTATTATAGATATTCACTGAACAAGACAATTTAAGGGGAGCAGCCTGTGTGAACCATTGCTGTCAGCTTTATCTTTGATGCTATTGAAATCAATGGAAAAGAACTGAGTTTGATTCAAAGTAAGAAATGGGTCACATATTGCTGTATACATTCAAACTTCATATTAGTGAGTGCATACCATGGGTAATTTTTGCTATTGGGTTACCTCACTCATTGTAATATTTTCTAGTTCTATCCACTTGGCTAATAATTTTGTGAATTCATTATTTGTAAGAGCTGAATAGTACTCCATTGTATAAATGTACCACATTTTCTGTATCCATTCCTCTGTTGAAAGAAATCTGGGGTGTTTACAGCTTCAGGCTATTATAAATAAGACTAATATGAACAAAGTGGTGCATGTGTCCTTCTTATATGTTGGAGCATCTTTTTGGTATTTGCCCAGGAGTGGTATAGCTGGGCTCTCAGGTTATGTCCATTTTTCTGAGGAACCATCAGACTGATTTCCAGAATGACTGTGCATGCTTGCAATGCCACCAGCAATGGAGGAGTGTTCCTTTTTCTCCACATCCTCACCAACATCTGCTTTCACGTGAGTTTTTGATCTTAGCCATTCTGACTGGTGTGAGGGGAAATCTAAGGGTTGTTTTGATTTTCCTTTCCCCGATAACTAAAGATGTTGAACATTTCTTTAGGTACTTCTCAGACCTTTGAATTTCCTCAGTTGAGAATTCTCTGATTAGCTCTGTTCCACATTTTTTGATAGTGTTATTTGGTTCTCTGGAATCAAAGTTCTTGATTTCTTTGATACATTGGATATAAGCCCTCGTCGGAATGTAGGATTGGTAAAGATCTTTTCCCAATCTGTTGGTTGCTGTTTGGTCCTATTTACAATATCCTTTGTCTTACAGAAGCTTTGTAATTTCATGAGGTCCCATTTGTTGATTCTTGATTTTAGAGCATAAGTAATTGGTTTTCTGTTTAGGAAAATTTCCTCTGAGCCTTTGTGTTCAAGAATATTTCCCAGTTTCTCTTCTATAAGTTTCAGTGTATCTCATTTTGTCTGGAAGTCCTTGATCCACTTGTACTTGAGCTTTATACAAGGAGATAAGAATGGGTCGATTTTCAACTTTCTACATTCTGGCATCTCTAAATTTTTGCAATAGGATCTGATGATTTTTTTAATTTCTGCAATTTCAGTTATTATATCTCCCTTTTTATTTCTGATTTTATTAATTTTGACACTGTCTCTTTGCCCTTTGGTTAGCATGGCTAATGGTTTATCTTAGCTTGTTGATTTTCTCAAACAACAAGCTCCAGGTTTTGGTGATTCTTCATATAGTTGTTTTGTTTTATATTTGGTTGATTTTAGCCCTGTGTTTGATTATTTCCTGGCATCTACTCTTCTTGGGTGTGTTTGCTTTTGTTTTGATCTAGAGCTTTCAGGTGTGCTGTCAAGCTGCTGGTATAGGTGCTCTCCAGTTCTTTCTTTGGAGGCACTTAGAACTGTGAGTATTCCTCTTATCACCACTTTCACTGTGTCCCATCAGTTTTGGTATGATGAGTCTTCATTTTCATTATATTCTAAAAGGTCTCTAACTTCTTTCTTTATTTCTTCCTTGACCAAGTTATCATTGAGTAGTGCATTATTCAGCTTCCATGTGTACTTGTGCTTTCCATTGTTTTTGCTGGTATTTAAGAACAGCTTTAGTCAGTGGTGATGTGATAGGGTGCATGGGATTATTACAATCTTCTTTTATTGTTTGAGCCCTGTTTTGTCACTAAACATATGGTAAATTTTAGAGAAGGTACCATTATATATATATATATGTGTGTGTGTGTGTGTGTGTGTGTGTGTGTGTTTGTGTGTGTTTGTGTATGTATATGTTAGATCCATTTGGTTCCTAACTTCTTTGAGTTTCACTGTGTCTCTGTTTAGTTTCAGTGTCCATGATATGTCCATTGCTGAAGTCTCCCATTATTAATTTTTAGGTGAGATGTGTGATTTGAACTTTAGTAAAGTTTCTTTAATGACTGTGGGTGCCCTTACATTTGGATCATAAATGTACAGAATAGAGAGTTCTTCTTGGTAGGTTTTTCCTTTAACCTGTATGAAGTGTCCTTCCTTCCTTTTTTTTTTATTAGCTTTCTTTGAAAGTTAATATTATTCAATAGTACAATGGATACTCCAGCTTGTTTCTTGGGACCATTGCTTGGAAAATTGCTTTCCAAACTTTTATTCTTATTCAGTGTTTGTCTTTGTCACTGATGTATGTTTCCTGTGTACAACCAATTGCTGGGTCCTGCTTACACATACATCTGTTAATATATGTGTCTTTAGTGAGGAATTGAATCTGTTGATGTTAAGAGATGTTAACGAAAAGTGATTGTTGCTTCCTGCTTTTTTTGTTGTTAGAGGTTGAATTATGTTTGTGTGGCTATCTTCTGTTGGGTTTGTTGACAGACTAATTTCTTGCTTTTCTAGGATATAGTTTCCCTCCTTGTGTTGTTTTGTTCTTTCTATCATCTCTTGTAGGCCTGGATTTGTGGTAAGATATTGTGTAAATTTGGTTTTGTCATGGAATATCTTGTTTTCTCTGTCTATGGTAATTGGTAGTTTTGCTGGGTATAGTAGCCTAGACCAGCATTTATGTTCTCTTAGGGTCAGTATGACATCTGCTCAGGATCTCCTAGCTTTCAGTTTCTGGAGAGAAGGCTAGTGTAATTCTTATAAGTCTATATTTATATGTTATTCGACCTTTTTCTCTTACTGTTTTTAATATTCTTTCCTTTTTTAGTGCATTTGTTGTTTTGATTATTATGTTATAGAAGGATTTTTTTTTGGGGGGGTCCAGAAAGTTCTGTAGGTTTCTTCTACGTTCATGGTAATCTCTTTCTTTAGGTTAGGGAATTTTTTTCTGTTATTTTGATGAAGATATTTAGTGGCCCTTTAAGTTGAGAATTTTCACTCTCTTCTATACCTATTATCTTAGGTTTGGTCGTTTCATTGTGTCCTATATTTCCTGGTTGTTTTGGGTTAGGAGCTTTTTGCATTTTGCATTTTCTTTGACTGTTGCGTCAATGTTTTCCATGGAATGTTTTTGTATGTGAGATTCTCTCTTCTATCTCTTGTATTTTTTAGTGATTCATACATCTATGACTCCTGATGTCTTTCCTAGGTATTCTAAATCCAAGGTTGTCTCAATTTGTGATTTCTTTATTGTTTCTATTTTTATTTTTAGATTCTGGATGATTTTGTTCATTTCCTTTGCCTGTTTGATTGTGTTTGCCTGTAATTCTTTTAGGGAATTTTGTGTTTCCTCTTTAAGGGCTTCAATCTGTTTACCTGTGTTCTCCTGTATTTTTATATGAGTTATTTTTGTCCTTCGTAAAGTTCTCTATGATAATCACTATAAGTGCTTTTATATCTGAGTCTTGATTTTCTGGTTTGATGGTTTATCCAGAACTTTCAATTGCTCTGACTGTAGTGGATCATCTAACAGGAGTCAGGATATGTTGTCTTCAAGGTGGCAGACCAGTCAGTAGTCTGTCCTACCAGACATGACAAAGTGGAAGGGGAAATGGCACTTTTTTATACAATGAGAATTAACTTAAAGTATGGAAGAACATGATCTCAATAAAACTACTATTTCATGTAATTAAAAGATATGTAATGTATTCTGATACCTGTTGTGATTAAAAACAAAATGTTTATTTTGAAATTGATGCCACATAGGCATTCAGAAATAGGAATTCCTTCTCTATTAAGTAATTAAATGTCAGAAAGAAGTGTTACTGAAAATTCTTCTTGGGATCCTTGCCAGAGATTTCATATGATACTAGACAAATTTGAGCCTTCATAAGGTCCTTAGTCTTACAAATTGAGACATTTTAGAATGAACTCTCAAGGACAGAGAACAGACTCAAAGTTTGAGGAGAATTTATTATTGTTTAAAAGAAAAAAACTCGAGAATTGATAAGCTGTAAATCTTATAGGAGTTTGGAATTACAGGGGGAGAATGAATGTGATGAATTGGCATGGAGTTCAGCCATTGTGGCAAGCAGCCCAAAGGTAGCAGGCATGGGTGCATAAGTAAAAGAACAAGAAAACTTAGGCTTAGAAGTATAAAGTACTTACATGTTTGGATAGCATCTAAAGAAAGAAACAAAGAGTAGAAAATTAATGATTATGACTTTCCCAGTGAGAATTCAGAAAAGTAGTCAGAACCAGAAAACACCTGTGGTGAACACAGGTATATCATAAGGGCCCAGGAAATTGGAGAGAAAAAGTATTTTATTTTTCCAGGAATGCTCACTAGTCCATCCCCTCCATAATAATAACTCTTATGAAACATGTCTCTAGCTAGAGGTAATTTTCATTCTTTACACACTTTAACAAGTATCACACTTGTTGTGTAATATGTTGAGTTTCACAAAATGTGCAAAAACATCAACTCTGAATAGAGTCGCAAACCCCTTTAGCTCCTTGCTTTAAATTCAAACATTTTGCTAAAGATGCATGTCCTTAAAATGCAGTTTATAATGGTTACCATTCTATTGGGGTTAATGAAAAAACAGAAAGCAACATTTTTTTCAATTGCCCCTCTTCATATGCAGAGCTATAATGGGTAAGTATAACATATACAAACCAGATTGTTAACCATGTGAACACAGAAAGTCAGGGAAACTACATTTGAAAATTAGAAATTCCCATATGAAATGTCTCATAGCATCTTAGTACTCATTTGGAAATTGAATGTAATTTATTGCCTCACTTCTAACCTCAGTTTTGACTGTCAAGTTAGAGGCATCTGAGTGTGTATCATCAGAAGAGGCAGAATCATGAGAGTTAAATAATATATCTTTAAGCACAGGTAAGTTGTTATCCATTACAAGTCATTGAAAGTTCATATCAGGCATACTTTTATATAAGTTTGAGAACAGTATTTATATGAATAGAAATCAAATGTTAATATCAAGGAGGTAATCTTTAAATAAATTAATGAAACATGATAAATACCTATTGTGTTTTTTTGATGAAAAGGCCCTTATAGGTTCATGTATTAGAATGCTTGGTCTCAGTTGGTGGAAATTTTTGTGAAGGATTAGGATGTATGGCTTTGTTGGAGGGTTAGGTGTTGAGGCTGCAAAGGCCCATGCCATTCCCAGTTAGCTCCCTCTCTTCAGCTACTGCTTCAATGAAAATCTTGCCTTCTGTCATGTTCCAAACCATGATGATCAAGGACTCACACTCTGAAACTGTAAGTCCTCGATTAACACTTTCTTCTGTAAATTGCCTTGGTCTTTATGCTTTGTCCCATTAAATTAAAAGTAACTAAGATACTCCCTTAGGCTAAATATAATTCTAGCAACATTCAAAGGTTATTATTTGTCTATTTAATCCTCAAATTAGACTATTTGAAATCCAGAGATGCTTGTTCCTATAAGTTACGATCTATAGATATATGTATTCTGTGCTTCATCAGTAGGTAATTTCTTCATCAACAACCCAAACACTTATATAGCCATAAGACCCTACTTAGGGCCAATTTAATATTATTTATGTTATTTTCTCTTATATACTGTTATTTTCTAAGAATATTGTATTAGTTATTTTTATATTGCTGTGATAAAAACCATGGCTGATGCAGTGTATAGAAGTGATTAATTTGGTGCTTACGGTTCAAGAGAATTAGAGTCCATGATGATGGATGTATCAGGTGGCTAAAGCCACAACTGAGAAGTCACCTCTTGAACCAAAAACAAGAGACAGAGAGAAATACTTCAAAACATCATGAAGTCTCCAAGTGCATCACCAGTGACATACTTCTTCCAGCAAGGCCATAAGTCCTAATTTTTCTCCAAACATCCATAAACTCTGGATCAAATATTCAAATGCCAAAGACTAACAGGAGTATCTCATTAAGTCTGCTGCATTCTACTCCTTAAACCCCAAAGTCTTATGATTACATTATAATGCAGAATCCATTTAATCCAAACTTCAAAAGTATCCATAATCTTTTATAAGTCTCAAAACAGTTTAAAAGTCCATAGTCCAACTCTGCTCTGAGACTCAAGTCAATAACTTAACTGTTACTCCCTTGTAAAGTAAAATAAATTATATATTTCCAATTATTCTGTGTAATAATTACACAGAATGTATTAGAATAAAAGGGATAAAGGAGTAGTGAGGGAGGTCTGACCAAAAGCGAACTGAAAAATACTTCAAATTCTGTGTCTCCATGTCCAATATCAAAGGGTTGAGATGGCTTAGTCCTTCCAGCTTTACAGCATGCAACATATCCCTATTGGACTGGTTCCACTGCCTGCATGCAGCTTTTTTTGACAATTGTCTCATGACTCTGGCATCACCAACATTATAGGGTCTCCAATGCAACTAAGGTTTCATATCCACATTGTCACACCACATGGCCTTTCCTTTTGTCTCTACTCCATACTTTGTCTCCATATTTCCTTCTGTGAATATTGTGTTCACCCTTCTAAGGAACACTGAAGCATCCACATTTTGGTCTTCCTTCCTCTTAGGCTTCATATGGTCTGTGAATTGAATCTTGCTTATTACAAACTTTTGAGCTAATATCAAGTTATTAGTGAGTACATACCATGTTTGTTCTTTTGTGACTGAGTTACTTCACTCAGGATGACATTTTTATGTTTCATCCATTTGCCTGCAAATTCTATAAAGTCTTTAATATCTTTATTTTTTTCTATGACCAAGTTATCACTGAGTAGAGAATAGTTCAACTTGCATGTGTATGTGGGCTATCTGTTGTTTTTCATGTATTGAAAACCAGTCTTTGTCAGTGTTTGTTCAATAGAACACATGAGATTAACTCAATGTTCTATCTGTTAAGGCATGTTTTGTGTCTGATTATATGGTTAGTTTGGAAGAAGGTATAATGAGGTGCCGAGAAGAAGATATATTCCTTTGCTTTAGGGTATTATGCTCTATATATATCTGTTAAGTCCATTTGGTTAATAACTTCTGTTAGTTTTGCTGTGTCTTTATTAAGTTTCTCTTTCAATGATCTGTTGATGTGTGATAATAGGGTATTGACATGTCCTACTATTATTGTGTGAGGTTCAATATGTTCTTTGATCTACAGGATTGTTTCTTATTTAAATGTGATTCCTTTGCACTTGAGGTATATATGTTCAAAATTTAGATTTAATCTTGGTGGATTTTTCCTTTAATAGGTATGTAGTGTCCTTCCTAATTTTCTTGATAATTTTTATTGAAAGTCAATTTTATTGGAAATTAAAGTCACTATTCCCATTTTTATCTTGGGACCATTTGCTTGGAAAATTTTTTCCAGCCTTTTACACTGAGGTTGTGCTTGTCTTTATTAACTGAGTTTTTGTTCCTGTATGCCAAAAAATGTTGGATATTGTTCATGTATTCATTCTGTTAGCCTATGTCTTTTTATTGAGGAATTGAGTTCTCTGATGTTGAGAGATATTAAGGACCAATTGTTGCTTTTTATTATTTTTGTTTTTAGAGGTGGACTTATGTTTGTATGGTTCTCATCTTCTGGGTTTGTCGTGCAAAGATTAATTTCTTGGGGTGGGGGTGCTGGTTTGCTTCCTTGTATTGGATTTTTCCTTCTAGTATCCTCTGTAGGACTGGATTAGTGGAAAGGTATCATTTAAATTTGGTTTCTCATGGAAAATCTTTGTTTTTCTAACTATAGTAATTGAGAGTTTTGCTGAGTATAGTACCCTGGTGCTGGATTTTTGTTCTCTTAGGGACTGTATAACATATGCCCAAGAGCTTCTGACTTTTAGAGTATGTGTTGAGTTTAGTGTAATTCTGGTAAGCCTGCCTTTATATGTCACTTGAATTTTTCCTTACTGCTATCAACATTCTTTGTTTTGTGCCTTTGGTGTTATGATTATTATGTAATGGGAAAATTTATTTTCTGAATTTACATTTACTGTTTTGTCCTCTTCTTGTTTATTTATGGGCATCTCTTTATTGAGGTTAGGTAACTTTTCTTCTATAATTTGTTGATGATATTACTGACCTTTTGATTTGGGAATCTTCACTGTTTTCTGTAGCTATTATTGGTAGGTTTGTTCTTTTCATAGTATCCTGTATTTCTTGAATATTTTGAGTTAAAAGCTTTTTACTTTTTGTATTTTTTTTTTTCGAGACAGGATTTCTCTGTGTAGCCCTGGCTTTCCTGGAACTCACTCTGTAGACCAGGCTGGCCTCGAATTCAGAAATCTGCCTGCCTCTGCCTCCCTAGTGCTGGGATTAACGGCATGTGCCACCACTGCCCGGCTTTCTTTGAATGTTATGTCAATGTCTTCTATGGTATCTTATATGCCTGAGATTATCTCTATTATCTCTTGTATTTTGTTGGTGATGCTTGCCTCTGTGACTCCTGCTTTTTTCTAGGTTTTCCATCCCCAGGCTTGTCTCCATTTGTGTTTTCTTTAATGTTTCTATTTCCACTTTTAAATACTTGACAGTATTGTTCAACTCCTTTACTTGTAGAATTATGTTTTCCTGTATTTCTTTAAGATATTTATGTGTTTCCTCATTAAAGACTTCTACTTGTTTACCTGTCTTCTCCACTATTTCTTTAAGGGATTTATTTATGTTTTTCTTAAAGTCTTCTATTATCTTCAGTGGAAGGTATTATAGATCTGAGTCTTCCTTTTCAGATATCTTTTAATATCCAGGGCTTGTTATGATAGAAGAATTAGTTTCTGATATTGCCAGCTAGTAGTGGTTTCTGTTGCTTACGTTCTTCTGCTTGTATTTTGCCATCTGTTTATTTGTTAGGTCAACTGGCCTTACTGTCTCTGACTGGAGCATGTAACTCCTGAGAGCCTGTGATCCAGGGGACAGCAGAACTCCTGGAGAGCAAGCAGTGACCCTGTGATCCTGAAGATGTCAGAACTCTTGGGGGTCAAGCTGCATCTTGGTATGTGCTGAATACATGGGAACCAGAGCACAGGCTCAACTCCAGGGCACAATTGTAAACCCAAAGAACTTTTGTCTCTGGCTGTGCAGGGTTTCTGCTTCCCCTGGGTCCTAGATGTTGCCAGTTAGGCCAGGTATTGAGGCAGTGGTTGGGGCCTCACATGTAGTTCTGGATCTTTCACAACTCCTGATGGTCTGCCTTCATCTGGTGTGTGAGATGAGTGGGTAAGGATCCAGAGCACAGGCTTTGCTCCAGGGAGCAGTTGACTACTTAAAGAAACATATCTTATCATGGTCTTTATAACTGAAGCTGTTACAGGTTTCTAAGTCAGGAACAAGGACTTCTTTACAATTGAGCACATAGCTTAGGGCCATAATTTCAAATTTTAACCTCATTCATGCTTCAGAAATTATTTTTCTTTGTCGAAAACACTAATATTCTTAGAAAAAAATTTGCTTTACTGCAGTGTTAACATAGTTCTGTACCTTCTTTAAAGTTTAGGGAAATCAATGCCTATAGTTCGTTAAGGGATCTACAGATTCAATACCATTCCAATGAAGACTGTTAGTCATTCTTCATTGAATGGTACTGAATAAAACCAAACAAAACCTAAAAAGTTATATGGAATCACGAACACCAAGAACAATAACATCATATCTGATTTCAAATTAGTACTACAGAGCCATAGAAAAAATGGTAGTATGCTATTGCATGATGGACTCATAGATCAGTAGATTTAAGGACACATGTTTGCAGAATATATATATATGTATATATATATATATATATATATGGCAAATACAACATAAACATCTTCAAATAATGATACTGGAAAAACATGGATTTCACTCAAAATATACTTTGTCTGCAACTGTACAAAACTTCCACTCCAGTTGTATCAAGGATCTTAACATTAGGCCCTAGTATCGCAAAGATATTACCGGAAAAGTATGAAAATGTGATTCAAACTTAGCACAAGTAAGGACTTTCAGAAAAAGACTTCTGTAGTACATGAAATAAAAGCAACAATCAACAAATAGGATCTCACGGAAGCAAAAATCTATGCTTCAACGAAATTATAAAGTGAATAAATATGTAGGTTAAAGAATGAGAAAATATATTACTGCTAAACATCCCACAGAGTACTATTGTAAAGAATACACAAAAGTTTCTAAAAACTAATGAACTTTAAATGTACGCCAATGAACAGTGGGGAATTTGTCAAAGAACAAAAGCACACAGACAGGAAAGACTAAAATCATTGTTCAACATCTTTAGCTACCAGGGAAATGAAAGTTAAAACTACCTTAAGTACATTAGTATCTTAATATCTTTTCATCTTACTCAAGTCAAACTAGCCAACATAAGGAATGTTGTTGTATAATGTTGCATTCATGGGAAGAAGAAAAGAAATATTTACTCACCACAATAGGGAACAGATGACAGAACAAAGTACTGACTCAAGCTCCAACTTACTGAAGAAATTAAGTTTGTTGAGAAGAGGTATTGGGAAGAGGTTACTTACAGTAGTAGAAATGAGTCAAAGGCAATTGGGTTACCAAATTGGACTACCCCGTGCATATCATAGATAATGGATCAAGAAAGTTGGAAATATACAGCACACCACAAAATAGGCAGACAGATAAACAGGTTAGAGACTCTTCCTCAGCTAGTTCAGGTAGCTATTTCAGGGAGCTCCACTAATTTCTGATTTTCCAGGTGGATTGGCTTCATTCCTCTCCTTCTATGAGCCTTTGTTTGTCTTTTAAAAAGTGTCTCAAACATCCTTACATCTTATATGCTTGAGGATAGAGTGACCCAGATTACCAGTTTATCTCAAGTTTCAGAGCTATCCTGAAGCTTCTGTTTAGATCCTGTGTCATAATTAGCTTTATTACAGAATTGAATGATGTGCCCCAACTTAGCACATTTTGTATCATAATGAGATTTTCTTGACAATTAACAGTTTTATTTAAAAGAAAATTGCTACACCAAAATACAACTGATAAGTACTGACATGGTGTGACACAAGTGAGCTCTTAAATAATATTGGTAGGATTATCATGAAGCAGTGCCTCTTCGGAAATCAGCATGGAGAGCTTACAAAAACTAGAGTTAACACTACCATATAATCCAGCTGTATTTCTCCTGGGCATAGTGCAAGTAGAGCTTATAGCTACTATAGAGAGATATGTATATCCATGTTCACTGATGATTTAGTCACAATGCTAGGAAATGTAAATAACCTAAATTGTTATTATCGGATGAATTAATAAGAAAAATATGGTATATATACACTGTAGAATACTACTCAGTTCTGAAGAAAAATGAAATAACTAAATTTTTAGGTAATTAGATGGAACTGGAAAAATTATGTGTGATGTAATTTAGGCCCAGCAAGTACAAATGGTTCTTTCTCTCTTAAATGTGGATATTAGTTTTAAATATATTGTTTCAATTATTAAACTTGGAGAATAAGAAGCAAGGAACTAGTAATTGACCCATTTCTAATGGATCCATAATAAGGATGGTAGTATAGCAGTAGTTTTGGATGACCAGGTTCTCCATAGATCTGTGTATATATAAGATGGTGCCTCTTGATAATATTTAATACTGTACCTTCTTGTATTTAAACAAGAAGTTTAAATATCTCCCCCAAACTGTGTTCTCAAGGCCTGCTAGAAAAGATCGGTTGTCTGACACTGACCAAGTCCCTTTTTATCACTAGACCACTGAATGCTGAGCTTTCTTTAGGAAATGTCTGGGCAGCTGGGGCCTGAGCAAAAGCCCACATGAAGGAGGCTAGTCAAGAAAGATAGCCCTATTACCCTCACTGGTAAGTCAAGATTTCCATCTAGGCCTCATGCATGATACACACTTGAGTTATATCTCTTCTTTGAAAAGTCATCTAATAGGAGAACAAGCAGTCTCAATTAACCCGGACAACCAAGATCTCTCAGACACTGTATCACCAACCAGGCAGCATACAACAGCTGTTTTGAGGCCCCCAACACATATACAGCAGAGGACTGTCTGGTCTTCAGTAAGAAAAGATACACCTAACCCTGAAGAGACTGGAGGTTCTAGAGAGATTAGAGGTCTGGTGGTGTGTGGGGTGGAGTGACCTTCTCGGACAGACAGGGGTCAGGGAGGATTTATGGGTTGCAGTTGAAGGGTGGTCCCGCAGGGGAATAAAACCTGGAGTATTAAAAAAAGGGGGGAAAGAAAAGAATGAAACAAGAATAGTTAAAAATTAGTACCCTAAAAAAAGAAATAAAGAATGACTTTTAATTTAAAAAAGTCATCTAAATATAATTTTGTCATTTAATAATTTTTGCCTTTCTCTAAAGGGAGTAACAAAGAAAAATAGTGAAAATGACTGAAAAGCTGACACATGCCAGCTACTTTTTACATAGAAAAATTTGAGATTGTATCTGCCTTTATCTGATTCGTAGATAAAGGAATGAAAATTCAAACACAGTTTGCTCGATATCATTCACTTGAAAACAATACTGCAAGCAGTCTCTCCCTAGAGATTGATCCTCATCATATGAACTGCTTTTTTTTTCCTTTCTGGTCTGTTGAAAAATAAAACTTCTCTCACTAAGCTTCATTGGCAAAATTCTTTGGTTCCTCTCTAATAATATATATATATATATATATATATATATATATATATATATATATCATTATATATACATCATTATATATATAATCACAGCACTTATAGTGTTACACTGCCTTTATGACATTAAAAAGTTAATGGTATATGATTCTGGCAGCCTCAAATCCATCCAGGACAAAATATTCAAGGGAAGCAGCAACTGCAATTTAGAAGGAAAATAGGCATTAAGCTCAGTCACTGATATTTTACTGGTCTGTAATATTGCAAAGATCTCCTAGGAATTATCAATAATAGTGGTGATAGCAACTAAAATAATTGGGAATTTGGTGTAGTCAATGACTTATGGTGTTCAATTTTTCAATTGAACAGTCTGTACCTGTCCTGGTGGGTTTTGTCAACTTGACATAAATCTAGTCAATCTAGAAAGGGAAACTCAATTGAGAAATTGCTTTTGTTAAAATGCTTATGGACAAGTCTGTGGGTTACTCTCTGGATTGTTGATTGATGTGGGAGGATCCACATTATTGTGGTTGTTGACATTTATGTGAAGTTAGTCCTGGAATGTATAAAGAAAGCTTAGTAAGCAAGTACTGGGACGCAAGCCATTAAGATGTATTCTTCCATAACTTTTGCTTCAGTTCCTGCCTCTATGTCTCTGCCTTGAGTCCCTGTCCTGATTTCTTACAGTGATTGAGTGTGATATGAGATTTATAAGATGAAAAATATTCCATTCTTCCCAATTTGTTTTTGTTTTATCTCAGCAATACAAATAAAGCAAAACTAAGGCAATACCTAATTTTTTACAATCTGCTGTGTCAGGCTTGTTCTGGTCTGTTCTCTATGGATAGAGAAAACCTACATGGCAAGGTCATACCTCTTAGAAGTAGTATATGGATGCCAAAAAGTACAGAACAAATAAACAGTAAAGATAGTAGTGGATGAAGTGAATAAATCAGTTTTATTCCGAGGGTACCTTTCTACATACCACAGTCAGAAAAGACTTCTGGGTAAAGATGATTTTGGGGATGTATACATGAAAAATAAGAAGGAAGTAGATTTTCAAACCTTAAGGGATGTGTTTACCAAGAGAAGAAAGAGTGAGTTCCTAGTTACTGGCATGTGGAAGAGATTGATATATTATGAGACTGAATGAATACAACATGGTAAAATATCATTAAAAAATGTAAGAGAAAAGGTTGAACTGAAGCAGTTCTGTGATTCCAATTTACCTCTACTGGTACTTATAAAAAGATTTTCAGTGTTATTCTGGTATGCTGTTTTTTTGTTTCCTTTTGTTTGTTTGATAATGTCAATTTGACACAATCTCTAGTTGTCTGGGAAGAGATAACTTCAAATTACCTCTGTCAGACAAGTCAGTGTTTTTTTTTCTATTTAAACAATTGATATGGAATGTTCCAGCTTACTGTGCATAATTCCCCCACTGAGAAAGTAGTCCTACATTGTGTAAAAAAGCACACTGAGCAGGCTATATTGGGTAGACCAGTAAGCAACATTGTTCCATAGTTTCTGATTCAGTGTCTGCATCTAATTTCCTACCTTGAGTTCTACTCTTGACTCTTCTTAATGGTATAATATGAGCTGTAAGGGTAGCTAGACACTTTCATTTCATAAGTTGCTTTTGCTCATGGTGTCTTCATCCCAACAAAAGAAACTTAACTAGGGCATCTGAACTCAGTAGGAAAACACTGGAGATGTACCAATGGAGTTCCAATGATATCCCATATTATCCTTTTGAAAGATAACAATTGGAAAGAGCTACAGAGAAATAAGAACAGAAGAGAGAAGATCAATTAAGGATTGTATATCACAAGATGACACCTAGTGCAAGTTTGGTGTCATAGGCAAAGGGAAGGGACATATGAAAACAATTTGGAGGTAGAGTAACTGAATATGTAGGTAAGAAGGCAGGAACTGAAGGAAGATATGAAATTACTGGCATGAAGACTCCCCAAATTTTTATCTCCACACCAACCTGGTATCTGACATATGGGCTTGTCTAACTAAGTCATAAGTTGCATGGAAACAGAACTAGCCTCAGTTCTTGGAAAAAGAAAAAAAAAACAACTTAGAACCTTCCTACTAATAAACAGGAACATGTTGTCAGAAAAATTTGGTAGTCAAACCATTCCAATTTCCCAGTTAAAAAAATTTCTTTCCAAGGCCCAGCTGATTTCTACCTATTTTTCTCCTTCAGTGGGATGATAGTTAATACGTACATCAATTCTGTTAATATGATTGGGGCTGTATCGGATGACACTGAGGCAATCATTTGTGCTGAGTGATAAGGTCAAATTGGAGTAATTGATTATGAAGTACCGAATACCAGATAGACAGTATAGGAAGCTGTACGTTGTTCCTAGACAAAAATCTATGAAGAGGTTTTCATGGTGTCTTTTTGTTTCCATTTATTCCTCTTTTAGCTGAGCTGGATGTTCAGGATAAGGAGGATGGTTGCGAGGAGCCCAGTGGACATGACCAGCTTTACAACACCATGCATTCTCAAGCCAACCAAATCCAATGCCAGAATGAATAAGGTTATCAGAAAGGTGAAATATAGCCATACGGAGATGGGTCCATGAATAAGATAACACACTGGTCTCACACAGGACCTTGGTTAAGTTCCCATCATCCACATGGTAGTGCACAAGATCCTGCAACTAAAATTTCTGGGATCCCAAGCATCCTTTTGACCTCCATATTCTAATCAATAGACTATGGTACATACATACATACAAATTATAATAAGTACATATTCATTTTAAAAGTTGAAAAGTATTCTTCAAATAGTTCTCTTATGACTTGATCACTTTTATCTCCTCATTCTCTCCCTTTTTTCCTTCCACTTCAAAAGAAAGCTGGGACATTACACATTCTGGACAATTGTTGTTTCTACCAATGATCTAAAACCCCAGTTATGGAAAATTCATTTCTGCAAAAGACAAGAGGGAGTTATGGAAGCCATCTTCTACTGTAGACATTTTTCTTTCTTCCTTGTCTCCTTTCTTCTCTGCTTTGCAGTGAACTTTCTTTATATTTTCTTTCTTAGTTTTTGTGCTAGCATAAAAGAACTATTTTCCAAACAGGTTACAAGTCTGCTATTCCCTGGCAGATATTAATCTGGACTATGACTGAATGTTTCTTACAGGCCACCACTCAGTCCTTGGCTGCTCAGGGACCTGGTAGTAAAACCTAAACATATGATTTGCACAACCTCAAGATGTACTAGAAAAAGTTAGCCACATGACTACTAGGTAAGTGTGGACTTAATGGGAAAACATTAGATAAAGGGCACACTAGTTTAGGTGATCATCTCAAAAGGACAGGGAACTACTCAAGAACATGTGACATATAAAGAATTCTTATGCCACTTATATTAGCTATAATAATAACTAAAACCCTTTCTACCCATTCAGCAACAACAACAAAATAATAATCCTTTCTGGGTCCTTCCTCTTAAAGGGAAAAGGATGAAACTTTTGGTATTTCCACTTCAACCCCTGCTATCCTGAGGCATATACAGTTCTGGAATGGTGTCACAGTTATAGACATAGGACAGTTGATCTTTTTGAAATAGACCCCCAAAATCTGCATCTATTAAGTTTTCAGTTAGCTATTGATGTTCAGTCGATTTACCTGTCAATTTTATACATACATATACTCCCATCGGAAGAGGAATCCTCAACTGAGGAATTGTCTTCATCACATTGGCTTATAGACATGTTTCTGGGGAATTATTCTTCATTTCTAAATGGTGTTACCATCATATGACAGGTCTGGGTAGTCTAAGAATAATAGCTGGAGAAGCCAGTAAGTAGCATTTCTCCATAGTTCCTGCCTATGGGTCCCTGCTTTAAGTTCACTGAATAATGAACAGTAAACAATTACCCAAATAATCACTTTCCACATCCATGTTGTTTTTGGTAAGTGTTTTATGACAGCAACAATGGGAAAACTAGAACACTCAGTAACAAACAAATTAAAAAATCTGAAAAAAATGAGTTATGAGTTTTCTCCCTCACAGAAAATCAAGTTATTTGCTATAAGAAAGATAAATCACAGAGGGGTCTTTAACTGATGAAATAATAAATATCAGAATATCAAATTAAAGAAAAGTAATCTCAAAGATCCAGTGTTTTTAAATTTTCAACAGAATATGAACTGATAATTTAACATTGATGAAAATGAGCTTTCTAGCTTCAGTCATAGGAATCTAGTACCTTTTTCTTCCTGCCCTCTGGTGGACATGGTGCTGAACAAAGAAAAGATTCCCCAAGGGCACTCAAAAAAAACAGAAGCCAAATTGGAACTTATCTGTATTCTATATATCTAGAGAACTCAACATACTTTATCCTTTGTTTGCTTGATAAAACTCTGAGATAAATACTAATATTCTCATTGAACACAAACTATTAATCTATATCAACACACTTCACAGGGATGATGCATTTTACAGAAATATTTCCAAATGAAGCCATAAATTTTATTTTGTATATGAAAATGATATATATATTTAAAGTTAAAGTAAACAATCCAGCATTTTAAAAAAGAAACAGAGCAAAAGCATAAGAAAACACATATACAACATATATAAAAATAATATCCATCAAAACACAAAATCAGAAACAATATTATATAAGGAAAAGAGCAGAAAAAACTGCCCAAAGTGATACGAGTCAAAAAAAAAATCTATAAAATACTAATTACTTCATTTTATGTTGGCCATCTACTGCAGGGCATATAGCCTACCATTACATTTGATTTGTATACCCATTAATACTCCATTGAAGAAAACTTAATTTTCTTTTCAAGCAGTTATTGATTGGTCAGTAATGGGAGATCATTTCTACTCCTGCTCTTAGAACTGGAACCCATTCCAACTCAAATTTCTGCAAGCCTTGTATATGTTACTACCATCTCTGTAAGCTCATATGTGCATTAGTTTTCTTGTATCTTGTAGGCCATGTTTCCTTGGTTTCATCTATCCACAATAGCTCTTACGGTTTTTTTTATTTTTTTTTTTCAGAAAAGACATTGTCATGAGATCAATCTAAAGAGCTTAGACTCTCAACATTTTGGGGGGTCTTTACTTTATTTACATTTCAAAAGTTTTCCCCTTTCCAGCTCTCCCCTTTGTAAACCCCCTAATCCATCTCCCTACCCTTACCTCTATGAGGGTGCTCAACCACCCAACTGTCCACTCCTGTCTTCCCTCCCTATAATTCCCAAACTCTGGGGTATCTAATACCATCAGGTTCTAGGGTCTCTCCTCCCACTAATGGTCAATAAGGCCCTCCTCTGCCATATATGTGGCCAGCACCATGGGTCTCTACATGTGTATTCTTTGGATGGTGGTACAGTCTCTGGAAGCTCAGGGTTTTGGCCAGTTGACACTTTTACTTCCTCCATGGGGCTGAAAACCACCTCAGCATCTTCAGTCCCTCCTCCAAATCGTCCATCAAGGACCCCATGCTCAGTTCAATGGTCATCTTCCTCCTTTTCTGTATAAATCCCCAAGTCCTGAGAAGATGTATTTGACAAAGGCATTACATTTAGGACTGCATATTCCAAGGTCTATCACTTTCTGCATAGTGTATATCTTTGGTTCTCTGTGTTTGTTCCCATCTACTGAGTGAGGAAGATTCTCTGATATGCCTGAATAAGAGACACTGATCTGATCAATGAATGTATGAGAAAGCTATTAGTACTTTTTTCTGTGCTCCTTTAATTGGACAATGATATTTTATTTTCCTCTAGGTATATCACTTATACAGTGTCAGTGTCCCATTATAAAGCCTAGGTTACCCACAAACTTAAGATCACACTACCTTAATACTCTAAGTTCTTACATTATAGCTCTCATCCATTAAAAAAATCTTATTTTAAGAATTTTTTTACTATGTTTTACCCAAATACCACAAAAATTGAAATTAAGTCTATGCTCTATATTGTCTCAGGGTCAAGTAATGTAGTCAAGGTTAACATCAAAGTTAACATCATAAAATTTCAATACTCCACATATTTAGATTATAGCTCTGTATCATTACAATTATCTTATTTTATGGATTTTTATTATGACTTTCCAATTTCCAAAACAGGAAAAATTGGACAGATTGCTGTAGGTGTGACTGGGTGACATTCACTGGATGGTCCATCGGAATGGAGACAGCAATTCACAGCAAGAGATGCAGAAAAGAATGCCTTTCTGGCCTGAGATTAAAATAGATGCAAAGCCTTTTGAGTAAGCTCAATAGCTGAAGTGAGTTACTTTATAAGAAATCAGCCCCTTTCCAGTATTTAGCCTTATGATGTAATCCTCTCTGCTTTGAAGTAGATCAAAACTTTTCTGTTGTTTGTATTTTAAAAGTTTACTTTGTCCCTTTTATTTTTTTCTTTGATTTTTCATTAGAATCAAAACAGAACATCCTCCCCCAAAGCCAAGACCCTAAACTGAGCTCAAAGTTGCAGAAAGTCAATTATTTGGTGATTACAGAAGTAGAGAAGCTGATGCCCCAAACCAATCTCTGGGTAGTTACAAAAAGGGATAACAGACCTTAAGCACCTGCCTAAATTAACTTCTCTATTCTACTTACAAAACCAAACAAAGAAGCAAAACCCTTCTTACTCTTCCTTATCCTGAGCTACAAAAACATCAGTTTAAGTCATATAATCTGTATTCTCTTGATATCCTGTCATTGAGTGACTAGGTCCTATGCCCTGATCACCCTGTGGCCAGAACTTGAGAAATCACATGTTCATTAAATTAAATACATTTAATTAATAAAGACTGCTTTAGTTATCAAGGTAATCTAAATTCTCCTTTATGCTTCCTAAAACTGTAATTTGCATACAGACATATCCATTGTTGCTGAAATCCAAGAATGTCTTGGAGTAGGGGTGAGGTTGGTTTACTAAGCCTTTGCATGTTTTTACCTCTATCCTATCTTCTATTGCTTTTCTTCATCCAAGATTGGCTTGGAATTGGGATGAGGTTCCTTTACTAAGCTTTTGCATGTTGTTATCGCTATCCTATCTATAGTTGCTTCTCTTCTTTCACCTACACCCTCAATTTATTTATTGGTTCATATTTCCTTTTGGTTTACTTAGATAATTTTGCAAATACTATATTCATGTTCAGAGTACTAAACTTTGTGATGTTAATATTTTACAATGATCTTACATTCATTTTTTATATTTCCCATATTTTCTTACTCCTTCAGTGTCTTACATTGTAATCACCTGTAATTACTTTGTTCTTGTTTGCTAACACATAGACACAAAAAATGTATTGAAATTAATCACAAATCTTTAACATGTATAAATCTATAGTTATAAATTTTGTTATTCAAGTATACTGCAGTTAAAATTTCATTTGATTAAATAACCTGGCACTTAAAATTAATCCTGTTTGTGCCTTTGAAAATAGGCTAAAGTCATGATACTATTTCATATTTTCATACACCAGTAATGAAAAATATGGTTCTCTGTGTATCTATCACTTACCAATATTAATCATAAGAAAATTCCCAGGATATTCCATGCCAAGAACTATAACATAATAAAAAACTTTTTAACTTTCTTTTCCTCAGAAGGCTATTTTAGCCCTGAAAGCACAGACTATTTTCTCCAGAGGAATGGTATATTCAGAAAATGAGCTTCTTTCAATCTTTTATTACTACTGTTTTAATGGAAATCTTATCTACTGAGCAAAAGAAAACAAATGTGCCCACAAGTTCACAATTAAAGCTCACTTTTATTTTACAAGTCAGGAAACATTTTTTTGTTTGTTTTCTGTATGGGACTCCTTTTTATACATACTTTCTGTACCCTAATATATTATCTTCTAAAACAGTTATCAACAACCATTTCAATTTGATCCATTTTAGCAATTGTTAAGGCTAAATGAATCTTTCAACTTTTTCCCCTTCTCAGAGGAATAGAACACACAATTACACTAAGTTAAAGTACACATGAATTTGTCCCATTTCCCCTTATATTACACGACCATATATCTAAAACATCTTTGTCAGAAACACATTGGCCATTCTACTATTAAATGTCAAAACAAAATACATTCACTAGTTATACTAACTCACCAGAATTAAAGATTAGGTTTCAGACAATCTGAGAAAAAGTGTTTATATATATATATATATATATATATATATATATATATATATATATATGTGTGTGTGTGTGTGTGTGTGTGTGTGTGTTTGTGTGTGTTTGCATGTGTGTGGGGGGGGTGTGGGTGTTTGTGTGGTGTTTCTTTTGTATGCATTCGGGGAGGGGTTTGCTTGTTTGGCTTTTGTTCTTGTCAACCAAATATATGTTGAACAACGATGCTACAACAAAATGTACAGGCTTTGTCTCCCAAATTCAACAGAAGTTATTTGAGTCATAGTGATCATATTTTTTGTGATCTAAATTTTGGTACTGGATATTTTGGGTTTGGTACTGAATATCTTGATTACTTCCCTTACCTAGATCCTTCCAATACTCTCCTTGACTCTTCGCCTAGGTCTTTGGTGCTGTAATTTTGCCCTTGACTATTTCAGTTTGTTTAAAAAAAAATTGTTAATGCTTGAAAGCTACCTAAAAATCTATACCGTTTTTTAAATTCATCATTTAAAACAACGCCAGAAAAGAATGAAAACGTCTTCCACTCTTTACTGGATTAAACAGTGAGAGTTCTATAACCCCTAAGAGAGATGAGAGAGAGAGAGAGAGAGAGAGAGAGAGAGAGAGAGAGAAAGAGAGAGAGAGAATTATACAGCATCTTCCCAGTTATAGGCAGATATCAAAAATGAGAACTCTTTACCTCTTGTTTCCCACGGGCTAAGGGGAATCATGTTTTTCTCTGTTAATTTAGGCAAGAAGATAAGGCCAGATATATGTGATAACAAATCATACTGACTCAAAGGCCCAGAAACCAAAAAAAAAAAAAAAAAAAGACTTTTCCTTGGACTGTCCTGAACCAGCTTAAGGGCTGTACAAGTCCTTTAAAACAAATGGAAAAATACAGAAACCAAAGAAAATAAGACATAGAAATATCCACCCTTCTGATCGAATTTATCATTTATCTTTTGTAAAGAAAAGCCCCAGATGTGCAGATAAGATTTTCCCCATTCCTGATATCCACCACTTTATACTCACCAATAATTTCCAGAGGAAACTTAACTGCATTCAATAAGCTAAGAAATATACTCCATTTCTTTTCACACAGGAGTTTGTCTAAAGCATTGTGATAATTGTATATAAATTTGAATAGGACACAGTCCACAGCTCTTTTCCTGTGCACTATAAATATACTGTTGTACAGTTGTTTTCAGCTGGAATTAATGTTGTAATGACTACACTAACTAAAACAGCTACACTTTTCATAATGTTAGAGAGGCACATTTAATTAATTGAAGGCCATAAGTGTAAACACACAGGTGAACTGAAGAAGGAGTGTGTTCAAGCCTGACATACAGAAACACTACCTAAAATTTTTTCCTGCTAGAAGTTTATGACCTACAACCAGATTTTGAACAGGCCAGAATCTATAGCATGTAAGATAATTTCTTAAAACACATATTTTTTTCATTCTCACTCTCATCACATATGCAAGTTCTGTTTTTATTTACTTGTTGCATAAATCAGGAGTTGCTGGCAAGATATTAGGCTTTCTCATTGAATTATAGAATTTAGACTTGAGTGTTGCCATTGTATCCAGATATAGGCTCTGGTAAAAATCAAGGGATGAAAGGCAGGTGACATTAGTTGGTGATGATAGGGATGCTCATTAGTATCCACACATAAACAATAGGATTAGAGTGCTAACTATGTATGGGCATTTGAAGCAGTGAATGTTATAATAAAACTGAACACTCAGGAATATATATGGGTCAGACTAAATACTCAGCAAATTAATTGATGATGATATCAATAAACAACTCAGCCTTGGTATGTTGGTAGATAAGAAAACAGATTGATGATTGTTTCTTAATTTTTATTTTTTTCATTTTTATTGATTATTTTATTTATTTACATTTTCAAATGTCATCCCCCTTCACAGTTTCCCCTTCACAAGCCTCTTATCCACTCCTCTATCCCCCTGCCTCTATCAGGGGACTCCCCACTTCTCATTCACTTCTGCTTCAGTGACCTAGCATTCCCTTATCATGGGCCGTCAAGCCTCCACTGGACCAAGGGGTAGCCCTCACAGTGATGCCAAATAAGGTAATCCTCTGCTACATATTCAACTGAAGGCTTTCATATCCCCAGTATAACTTTGGATGGTGATTTAGTCTCTGAGAGCTTTGGGGAGGTATCTGGCTGGTTGATATTGATATTGTTCTTCCTATGAAGTTGCAAACCCCTTCAGTTCCTACAGTCCTTGCCATAATTTCCCAGTTGGAATCCCCATGCCCAGTCTAATTTGGATGTGTACATCTGCCTCTTTATTTATCAGGATCTGGCAGAACCCTCTCAGGAGACAGCATATCAGGCTCCTGTCAGCAAGCACTTCTTGGCATCTGCAATAGTGTCTTGGTTTAGTGTCTGCTTATGGGATGGAAACCTAGGTGGGGCAATCTCTGGATGACCTTTCCTTCAGTCTCTGTTCCACTCTTTGTCCCTGTATTTCCTTTAGACCGAAACAATTCTGGGTTCAAAATTTGGAGATGGATGAGTGGCCCCATCGCTCAACCTCTGGGCCATGGTTAGCCTCTGGATATGGTTTTGACAATTTCTCTCTCCCCTTTGTGGCATATTTCAACTAATGCCATCCCTGTGGGGTCCTAGAAGGCTCTTGTTTTCCTGGCATTATTTCCACAAAGAGTACTATATTCTTCTCTGTCTTAAAAGATCAGACACTTCTTTTGTCTGATGCTCAAACAAAATATCTATGACTATTTCCATTTTTCCAGAAAATGGAACTAACCTACCTATTTCTAAGAGGGAAACAACTTCAAGTGGGTGTAGTTTGTTTCTGTAAAAATTTTTCTATGTTCACAAGGAAAATCCCCCAAAGGTTATTACCCTCAAGGAAAAGTTACTTAAATAAATTTTTGGCAGGTGTGAACATTTGCTTTCCTGATGTATACATATAAAATAACCTAAAAATATTTAAAATAATATATTTATTGGAAATACGATTCACAAAAACAAAGTGAATAAAATGGAAATCTAAGCGTCAACAGTATGCTGTGCCAAAGGCAATTTTATAATCTACTGGTGGTTACATTAAGTACACCACACAGTTTATAAAACAATGTGAAATTCTTGGCATCAACATGTAAACTAGACAATGTCTATATATCATAGAGCAGAGATATCACTGCTGAATATCTCCAGAGAAACTCATAGATGTGTGCTCAGAAAGACATGTACTAGAATGGTCAGTGAAATATGTTTGGTAATAAATAACATACGCATCCATGGACAAGAAAACAAGATACAAAGAGAAAATATGATATACTTATCTTACAAGGACAACTAAAAGTTACCTTTTAAAATAAAAGCACTTGGATTGTAGAACATGTATAAATATTTATTAATTATGAATTACCTAGAGTTATAATTCAGAGGGAAAATGCCTATTAATTGTAATCATAAAAATAGAACAGAACTTATTATTAGAAGAATGAGAGTATCATTCAGGTGAAGCCTACAAGTTAATAGATACTAACCAAATAGAGTCATTTAGAGCATTGAATTTATTAAAAGAATCTCAATATTAAGAAAAATGTATGTCCTATACTAAATATTCAATAAATTTGGTACATAACATGATAATATGGGACCCATTCTGAAGATGAAGTTGATTATGCAGTAGCAGATTATATCTACCTATCTATCATCTATCTATCTATCTATTTATCTATCTATCTATCTATCTATCTATCTATCTGTTTTATGAATGTAAGTACAGAGTCATTCTCTTCAGAAACATCATAAGATAGCATTGGATCCCGCTATAGACAATGTGGTTTCTGGAAATTGAACTCTGGTCCTCCAGAAGAGAAGTCAGTGCTCTTAACTGCTGAGCTATCTCTCTAGCCCCTAGAATTATTTTTTAACCACAATACTGCTATCAATTATTTGGGTATGCACATCATACATCCTGATTGTGCTTAATTCCGAGCCCTAACTTTGTCTTCCTCAAACCTCCATGAACCTCTCACCCTGTAAAAATATAAAGAAATATAAGAGTCCATTTTTGTTGTTGCCCATAACCTCTCTGAAGCCTGGTCAAATTTCTAGCTGCAAAAGTGAAGGTAAGTCCTTCTCCACATATACCCCTGCCAGAAGCCATCAACTGTAGAAAACTACACCTCAGCATCATCCTCACAATTTTCTGGATTTGATTGTTTTGTTTTTTTTTTTTTTCCACTTGATGGATTCTTCTCTAGGCTGTCACTTTTCAGTGATGGTGGTAAGGGATTGTTGAGAGATACAGACTGTCACAGAAGACTTTTTTGTTATGCTTTCTTAACTATGTATAGGTAGTCAATTATAACGCTGCAAGAGTAGCTTCCTTAGACTTCTTTGTCGTAGGTTTCCACATGATTTCTGGCAACAGCATGTACTAACAACATTAACTTGGGCTCCAGCATCAGCACATGCCAAGGACCTCTGCCTGATCTCTGGTGGCTGAATGACCCATGGGCATGAACATGGTCCTATGCTGAATCAAGGGCCATTGACTAGAACAGCCTTCAAGAGAAATACAGATCATGGAAGTCTTTTAAGAAAGTGTAATCCGATAAATGGACAATTCTTCATCTTGAACATCCTGGTGATGTTCAGAGCAAGGATAATTGTGTGGTTGGGAAACTTGTTCAGGAGTTGAGCCCACACAAGCTCCAGGTTGTTGTACATCATAATGCTGATCCTACTGGATAATTATTTGCTTCTCTATTCACTTCAGGTTGCTGTCACACAGGCCATGGCTGCATCATATCCGTTCGATTGCTTGGCTCCTGAATCTTTCTGACTCTCCATCATATATTTATTTGTATAGTGACACTGGAGGTTTTTGTGTGTTACACAGTGTACCACTTTTCTGAAGTAGCTTTACATGCAAATGTTCATGGCAATGAGACATTGATGTGGTTCAGGGCCTCTTGCTTTTGTTGCATCATTATACTGGACCCTCAGTGAGACTCCTCTTGGATATTCTGTTATTTCCTAGAACCATGGAGATTTTGCAGCTATGGTTCTGCAGAACTGACCCCTGCATATGATCTAGCAGCTCATATATTGAAACAATTTTGGAGTGAGAGAACTTAAAACCCTGGATCTGGGTGAGAGTGATAGCTGAGTTGGCCACCTAAGACATCCACTGGCCACCAAACTATAACTTCTACCTTATAGCAGCAGGCAAGGGATGGGGCTAGTCCTCCTGCCGTGGATGTAATACTCAAGCCTTTTACAATAAAATAAAATAACATTACATAAAATTTAGCACTTCACCCACTTTGAAGTGTTTATCTGTGACATTAAATACATTGACCTTGTAACAACTGATAACTCTATTTATAGATTCTTTTCCTCTAAAACTTGGATATAGGTTTATAGTCAAAATATTATTGCCAAGCCCAATACAATGAAATTTTTATCTTAAGTTTTATTTTTTACATTTTAAAGTTTGAGAACCTATTTTTTTTTGTTTACAATGCATTTTAAAGAAAAAGGGAAAGACTCAAATTATATAGATTTAGAAAAAACTTAATCTCTTTACCAAGAAAATTTGGGGAATGGACAGACACTGATGTGCCAACTCCACAAAGTTAAAGGCATCAGGATCCAAACCCCTCAGTCCTGTTCTATATATATATACATATATATTCCAATTGAAATATTTGTAAGGCCTTCACAGACTCTGAGGTTGAATTTCAGTTCAGATCAGCACATTACTGGCTCCTGCCCATCTATATTTTGACCCTAGCTCCTCTCTTTTCCTTTCCACCAGGACTGACCTTTGTAGCTCTGAACAATTGGTATAGGATGTTAAAGAAATAGCAGTAAGCAGACAGGTGCTAATCATGGACCATGTGCTGATATAGCTTGGGATCAACCTTAGGTTTTTCCCCCTGCTTCTTTGAGGGAAGCAACTTTGCTCTGTGCTCAGTTTTAATATCATGGTAAATCATGACCTAAAATCAGTTCTCATTGGCTGTTCTGAGTAGTCTACCACCATGGTTCATGCTCCAATCTGATAGGCTGCTTTGAGGGATCCTTGGGACAAGCCCTTACAATTGTTACATCCTGCTATGCAATGTGTGCCAAAAGCAGATGAAAATCAAGTGTCAGAGCTATTGGCCGATGACTTATGCTGCTCATCCTAGGTTGAGATCTGAGAGTCTGTTCCCAAAGTAAGGGATAAAGTCAGGGAGTGGGGAAGTCCTATTGATAGATGTGATGAGAGAGGGCTAGAATAGGAAATAGTGTGTAGGTGTAGAAAATCCATACTAGATAGCTTCCAGTTGTGAAAAGGTTCAGAAAACCATTACACACCAGTTGAGCAGCTAAAAAGAGTTAAACTTCAACTACTTTGATTGAAAGTCCCTCTCCCGTGGATTTTAAATCTTGTTTTATTTTCAAGTCTTATGAACCAATTGCTGTAATAAAGTTTTCAGTCTTTTGTAGAGAAAACAATTTATCGTTGTTTGAATTTTTATTTGTTTTTACTTTTTGAACATGGACAAATGAGAACTGGGGATATAGCTCTTTGATAGATTGCTTAAATGGAATTCAAGAAACCCTTCATTTAGTCCCTAGTTCCACATAAAATTGACTCCTTTTTACCACCCTCTTATCCTACCACTTGGGAGTTGTAGACAGAACAGAACCTCTCCTTTTACTTGGCTACATGGTGAGTTCTTGGCTTCCCTCAGGTATGTAAAACCCATTCTCAAAAGAAGTAAAAAGATATGGTTTACCCTTTCTGTTAAAAAGTTGTGATCTATTTACCCTTCTGTGTACATTTCTTTTTTTTTTTCCTAAGTTTGGAATTATTTCTAATGGTGTTGTAAAATGATTATTTGGTTTATGTTCATTATTTTTCCCTACTGCTGTTATTATTCTTTAATAGTTTGGTACAGGATTTGACACTATAATACAATCTTGCCTGGCCTTTATATACACCAGGCTCAAAACTCTCCTCAGAGGTAAACTACCAAGCCAATCTTTCCTTCAGTATAAGAATAAAACCCTGAAAACTTATTAGAAATGAAAACACCAAGACCTGTTTCTGACTTCAAAAAATAAATGTTGACATTGTGGTAACTTGAGAAAACTCTCCAGTGATTTGGGAATTTCTTCGGAACTGGGGATTGAACTTAACCTCAAACATGTTAGGCAAGTATAATTTCACTAATCTGCATTCTGATCCCAAAAACTTTAGATTCTAGTTAAGTATGCTGAATTTTGATAAATATTTTCTATTTAAATTTCTATTTTTAAAATTACAAAAACAAGCACACACACACACACACACACACACAAATATATATGACATTTTACATCAAACGTGGTACATGTGTGTATTCACACCAGTAGACCACCGAAGAAAAAGTTTCTTTATTTGTTTATTTGCTTACTATGTTTTTTTGGCATTCAATTTTATCTTAACCTCAATTCACAAGAATAAAGACATTTTACAATATAATTGGATATCTGAACACAGATAATAATACTGATATCTACCATGGATAATATATTTTAATATTTTATTCCCTTTTCTTTTGTGTCATTTTTTTCTCCTCTTTTCATTGATAGATGTCCAAGATATACATTCGTGTAATGATACACTGTGGGATAACTGGTCTTTTGAACATGTCTGATATGAATCAGTAGTTGTGAACTCAAGTGCTGAAAGGGTTGAACAACTGTGTAAAGACTGTAATGAGATGGAGAACTTAAAGACCTTAAAAACACACAGCAGCTAGTCAACTCTAAATAATCATCTTCAAACAGGAACTGAGGTCTCTACTGCTAGAGTTTGTGGTCATTAAGAAAATATAAAATTTTGGAAATTATTGTAAAACTTCATTTAAAAGAATGAAAAATTAGCTGGTCAGTGGTGGTGCATGCCTTTAATCCCAGCACTTGGGAGGCAGAGACAGGCAGATTTCTGAGTTCGAGCCTAGTCTGGTCTACAGAGTGAGTTCCAGGACAGCCAGGGCTACATAGAGAAACTCTGTTTCAAAAAACAAAAAAAAAAACAAAAAAAAAGAAAAAAATTGGGCCAGTGTGATGGCTCATTCAGTAAATGTACTGACTACTAAGCCTTAGATACTGAGTTCTAACTCCCAGGACATAAATGCATACATGGTGGCAGGAGAATAAATACACACACACATGCACACACACAAACACACACAAAGACACTTCAATGTTTTAAATGTATGTTTATATGGCTTGGCTAATTATGTAGGATATGAGAATTTTGAAAAGTAGAAGTTGTCAGCTGCGGTATTTTCTTCTTGATTTGAATGTAGCAGCACCTCCTATGTCTTGGTAAATTCTATGCATCTGCACTTGTATTTTATATCCATATAAAATACAAGAATGGATATAAAATGCAAGAGCACATATACATACACACACAATATGTGTATATATATATATATATATATATATATATATATATATATATACCAGATATGATAATGCAGAAAACAAGTTTAGCTATTCAAAAATAAGCACTTGAGCAAACTTGTCATGGTCCTTAAGGCATATATCTGTTAGAAACTCTATACTGTATTATGTATGCCAGATTAAACCTGGGATCAATGGATCATGCTTATTAGTATTCATTTATTTTTGACTATAGTCAATATAATAATAATAATTAGTAGAGTATTATGATATCTATTACCTTCTTCCTTCTTTTCTAGTTTCTATTACAGTCACAATTATATCTGTTGACTTAAAGTTTGTAGAAAGCTTTGTAGGTTTTTTTATTATTGCTGTGAAGAAAGTGTTTGCAACTGAATAGAAAGAACAACAATATCAAAAAACCAGACCACCCCAGAGCCCTGCTACCAACCAGAGAGTACACATGGAGGGACCCTTGGCTCCAGCTGCATGTGTAGCAGAAGATGTCCTTATCTGGCATCAATGGGAGGAGAGGCTATTGGTCTTGTGAAGGCTCAATGCCTCAGTGTAGGTGAATGTCAGCAAATGAGGTGAAAATGCATAAGTGGGTGGGGGAGTACACATATAGAAGCAGGGGGAGGACAAATGGGTAGGGGGTTAGAAGAGGAGATATCTGGAAAGGAGGAAACATTTTAAAATTAAATAAATAAAATATCCAATAAAATGAAACAAACAAAAAGAATTATAACATTGTTTAAAAGTCCAAAGATTTAATTTTTTCTGAGACTCCTGGCAACCTCTTAATTGTAACCTCCCGTAAAATTAAAATCAGAAAACAGATAACATATCTTCTACATACAATGACACAGAATATGTGTTACAATTCTAAATGTGAGAAAAGGAAA
This sequence comes from Rhynchomys soricoides, assembly GCA_019843965.1. Lineage (NCBI taxonomy): Eukaryota > Metazoa > Chordata > Mammalia > Rodentia > Muridae > Rhynchomys > Rhynchomys soricoides. Next base: position 53,509 of record JADRCH010006121.1, read on the forward strand.
GATTGTGAGGAAATACTGGACCAAAGCAAGGCAAAAATCTGCATGATTAATTCCAAATTATAGGTCATCCTGTCCTATGTCATAGCACTCTTCATATCTTCAACTCCTTTAATATTGACTCACTGCAACATACTTCTCTCTTAGAGTGGTTCCCTCTCTGTTAACAGTTTTCCTCAGAGGTTACCTCTGGATTCTGGTGTCACCAACATCTTAGGGTCTCCGAGAAAAACTAGACATCACCCTAAAAAGGTCATGCAATGGCTTCTTGAGGAGTCCATGCAGGGACACTCTTGACATGTGCATGGCATCAGCAACTGTTCCTAGTCATATAGGTACATTCTATAATCTCTTTCTTTTATCTTTATGTTTAAAGCCAGAAACGTATGGCCAAATCTGCCATGTTAATCTCCTTGCTGGCTCTTAAATATGCTCTTCTTTTTCAAATACATTTTCATCAGTTTTCTGTTTTTTGTTATTTTAATTGCCTAACTCTGGCTGTCCTGGAGCTCACTCTAGACCAGACTGGCCATGAATTCAGAAAACCACCAGCCTCTGCCTCTTGAGTGCTGAAATTAAAGGCATGTGCCAAGATACTCAACCCTATTTTTTTTTAATTCATTTTCATAAGTTGGGAGCTTAGCTGGGTAGAATCTTATCCTGAAATCAAAACTCTCTTTATTTCATTTAGGGCTAGGCTTTTCCTGGTGCTCCATTTTTTCCCTCAGATTGTACGTTTTGTACTTTTGCTTGTTTTATATGCTGCCTTTGATTATATCTGTTTAAGTATGACCACTAACAGCCAAGTAACACATTCAATATGAGGCTCTCTGTAAATCCTCTCAGCTAAAACTGTCAATCTATAACTCTTCAATTTAGATTCAGGCAAACTTTTCAGGAAAGGGCAAAAAGCAGCCAAGTATTTCACCAACATAATTCAAGAAGAATCTCTAGGCCACTTATTAATATTCTTCTCCTCTGAAACCTTTTCAGTGGGCCCTAACAATTCAAGTAATAATCAGCAGCACTGCTTTTAGTAGCCCCTCTGTTTCTCACTGGAGGCTGATAGCCACCAGCTTTCAGGGAGAAAGTGGGCAGAGGAGGAGGCAAGGGTTTGGACAGCCATGAGTATGGATGCAATGACTTCCAGAAACTGCTTCACAAGATTAGTCTACTTTCTTGTTTCAGGAATAGGGTATCTAAAGGCTTTTTTTAGGGGTATGGGGAGAAAGGTCATGACATCAATTGAGTAGGATGGTCTGACAGGATATAGTACAGCACCTAATTAGTACGCAAGTGGGATATGTGTTTTGAGGTTTGCAGCCTTGCATGCAGCTCTCCATACAGGTCACCTTTCAGACAAGGCCAGCCACCTGTGTCCAGAGACACTCTGTAGACAAAGACAAGCAGAGATTAGGAGTTCCCCAGAGAGAAAGGGGGTCTCCCATTTTTACATCACGCTCAGAATTCCATCCAGTTTTGTGGAAATACTAATATAATAACAAGGTTCCTCAACATCCTTACCCTCTCCTACTATTATGGCCCACTAAGCCCTATTTAAAGCATTCAATATTTTTCCTAACCCACAGTACCTAGGTATACTCCAAACAAAAGCATGGTCTGACCTCTCCCAGCAATACCGCACTCCTTGGTAACAACTTCTGTCTTAGGGATTCTAATTCTGTGAAAAGACATCATGACTACAGTAATTCTTATAAATGGAAACATTAAATTGGGGCTGACTTACAGTTTAGACATTTAGTTCAATATTACCATGGCAGAAAGTATGATAGCATCGAGGCAGACATGGTGCTGGACAGGTACATGAGTGTTCAACATCTAGATAGGCAGAAATTTCCCATGAAACAATAGATATTTAAGCTTTTTTTTTTTTCTTTTAAACCAGTAGCCATTTTACAATTGTTTTGATCTTATTTGGTATGGGTCTGTTAAAGTTACAATCTCTTTTTGGCTTAACTGTTAGTTTAAGTGATTCTAGAACATAATCTACCTTTCCTTTTCTGATCACTTATTGGAATATAGGGTTTTCAATATAATACAATATTCTGAATTTCTTTGTATCTGGTGTAATGTTTTCCTGTTCATATCTGATTCTGTTAATTCAGGTCCTTTGTTCCATTTGGTTAGTTAGATCAAATATCTGTGATCTGACATGTTTTCTTAAAGAATTGACTTTTAGTTTTTTTGATATTTTTGTACTAATTCTCCTCCAATTTTCATTTATTTTTAATATTTAGTCTTATATCATGTATATGTTTATGGTTTGGGTATTTAAGTAATCCACAAGTATGCCAAGTGGTCCCATTTGTTTGCAATATTTTATTTCATCTTTAAGGTGGTTCTCATATTTACAGGTGAAGATAGCTTCTCATAGACAACAGAAAGATGGAACTATAACCATTCAAATAATTTGTGTTCTCTTATTGGCAGGTTGTAAATATTAATGCTTAAAGTTATTAAAAGAGGTAAGTTTATTACAATTTTTTGTTTTCAGTTTTGTTCTACCCCTATTTTGTATTTCAGCAATAAATGTATTTGTTTTCTTATATTTTATTTTTTGTTTGAGATAGGGTTTTTTTGTGTAGTTCTGGCTGTCCAGGAACATGCTCTGCTGGCCAGACTGGTCTCTATTTAATCCAGAGATTCACCTATATCTGTATCCTCAGTACTTGGACTAAAGGCGTGTGTCCATACTGTCCACCTGTTTTTTTTGTTTTTGTTTTTGATTTTGATTTTGATTTTAAGACTTATATTTTTTATATGTGAGTATACTGAAGCTATACTCTGCCACACTCCAAGAGGGCATCAGATCCTGATACAGATGGTTGTGAGTCACCATGTGGTTTCTGAGAATTGAACTCAGTACCACTGGTAGAGCAGTCAGCAGTCTTAAGTGCTGAAATATCTCTCTAGCCCATACTGCCCAGCTTTTGTTTTCTAACTATTGTTTCTTGGTTATGTTTATTCCCTCTAGTATAAGTAAGCCTTGTAGTTTTGTCTTCAGGGTTGCTTGGTGGAGATTAATTTTTTTTTTAGCCTGGAAATGTCTTCTGGATTTCAGTTTTTTATCAAGAAATTAGCTCTTGTTCCATTTAATTTTCCTTTATGTGTGATGTTATTTTTCCAATATCATTCATTACTCTTTCTTTGTCCTGACTAATTAGTGTTTTAACTGCAGAATATTATGTGAAGTTTGTTTTTTTGGTTCTGTCTATTTGAATTTATATGCACTTACAATGTCTATATCCAAGTCTACCTCTATGATCCTGTTGAATATCTGATCTATGTCATTGATGCAGAAGTAGTCTTCATCTGTGTATAGGTCCTGAGGTTTCCTTGTGTTCTAGTTTCTCTATTTTATCTTTAAGACTTGATATTTTGATTTCTACTTGACCCATTATACTTACAAGCCTTTCAAACCACCACTTTTCTAAATGAGTTATTGGGTATTTCAATTCTATCTTTATTTCAGCTCTAGTTCCCTCAAATATTTCTATCTTTATATTGAGTTAAGTTTTGAAATCTTGTATTGCCTCATACAATTTAGTCATCTCTGTGCGTTTTTGACATGTTCACTCAGGCAAACTGACTATTCTCTTTAAGTGTATTGTGCTCTTTGCTGATGTCTTCCTTAATTTCCTTGAATTCCTTGTAAAGTTTGTGATTATTTTGTTAAGTTCTGTGCCCTAGGGCCCATCTAGTCTTTCTTCCATTAATTAATTAATTTACCTCAAGAATGCAGCCCCTTCTTCTCTAAGTGCCTTCTCCTAAAGCCCTTCTTCCCACCCCTTCTTCCTTCACATCTTGGTAATTCTTATTAGACAGCATTACTCTGGGACTGGAAGATTCATATGTATGAATATTTTAATATGACCTGCCCATGTGGGTGATTCCAATTCATTGATAAGAAAGAATGAAAATTTGACCAACTGATATAATTTAATTGAGTAATCTGTGCTGCCTGAGCTATGTCCAGAAGTGTAAGAACAGTGTGGGTAGACTAAGGTCCTAAAAAGTTAACAGGTGATGTTATTATATTGCGTGTTTAGCTGATACATTCCCTTCCTTAGGGCTAGAAGGGAAGCAAGTTTCCAGTGATTCAACTGAGCTGCTGAATATATTACAACCTTGGCTACATTTGAGAATTAAGGGTATTTTTTATGGTTGTAGGTTTAGAAAACTCACTATACATTTACTATAAAGAAGGTTTTGTTTTTCTTTACAGCTGAAGGAGGATGGTATTAAGTCCTTTAGGTACACATTCAAGATAATATAGCAGTTTCCTAAGGTTTCAGGTTTTCAAGAATTCCACCCTCATTTCTACAGGGGCTGCAACAATATGTAATCCCAATGGTGAAAGGGTATATTTCATACTCCTTGCTTCTCTTCCTCATCTCATTTTCCTTAGTACTTTTTTATACATTTTTATGTATTTCTGTTGAAGACCAACTTTCATCCCTTTTTTATAAAACAAAAAGAAAAGAAAAAGAAATAAGCTAGATTATTCGCCATAAGAGTCAACAGCGCTGCCATTGACCTATATTTCCTGATGCAGTATAACCGTTAAAGATCCGTTGTTAGTTAATTATGCCTATCCAGATCCTTGGGCTCTAGGATTTTTCTTATTTTGTTTTCTCATCTAAAGGATGAAACTGTCCTTATATTTCCAACTTGCTCTAATACATGTATACGTACAGTGTTGAAAGAAAATATAATTATACAGACATAGATTTTCACTTCCAGGAGAGCTTAATTTCCCCCTTTATTTACAAAGTTTCCACATAGTATGTTTGTGTTGAAACATATTTATTTTCTGGTCAGTATTGAACTATTGTTTAATACTCTGTTACACGGTGTTATTTGAATTTACGTTACTTTTTAACTGAACGTAATTGAGGCTATATAAGCAGTGTGTAAAAAGTATCTAACTTCATTAAATTGCAATTTTAACTACCGTTTCTTTAATTAAAATATTTCACCTTTCTGAATGAAATTTGGACATTTGGAGATAAAGTAGATTACTCTTTGATTGGTCTCTTCAGTTTTTACACTATAATTATTGCAATCTTTCTTTCTGGCAGACTATCATATGTTCTGGTTAAGTTTTGTTATACTCTCTGAAGTACTAACGTTAAAACTTTAACAGTAATATAATTTGTTCTTTACTATCTGAAAACCTAGAGTGTTTAAAAGCTGAATTAGACAATTTTTACTATTTTTATGGATTTTTAGCTTTCCCTATGACTTTTAGAGTTTCCATTAGACAATACCTATACATACATTCTGATCTTTTCTTTACCGCTATCCCAATATACAGTGCTGTAATTTTCCAATTGATTCTTTCAAAGATTTTCATTCTATTTTAAGTGTAATTATAAATTTTGTTACTGTTGTTGCTTTTAGCAGACTGTCACATACACTTGGCAGTGTTTCTTTACTCCATTAAAATTATTTATTTTTAATGATATTCCTAAATAGTTTAGTGTTCTAATATCAGAATAGGCTTGTGTTTTTGTTTTTTTTTTTTTTTAATATTTTATCAGCTGCTCATTTAAATCCTGTTAACATTGACTAGGCCCATTCTGGCAATGGGTGCCTGTGGCCATTTTGACTGTCTTATTCATTATGAGGGAAGCCTCCTTCACAATTCTGTTGTCATGGAAGCCTGCCTTTCTATATTCTCAGTAAGGTAAAAGTTGGCACAGTCTGGTTGCTCATCCTTTCCAGGTAGCATTTTTGTTAGCTTTCACTAGACTTTTAAGGAAGAATAAGTTATCTTTAACTTGAAGACGTTCTAATAGAATATATATATAAAATTTAAGATAATTGTTTGGATCATATCTTCTGACTTTAGTTAGTTATTTTTTCACAGTAATTTTCAGTCTTATCTTGAACATTCTTTCTTATTTTCTTGGCAATGAAGTTTTACTCTTTATAAATTATTCTTTCCTTACCACTTCATCCAAATTTATTTAATAACTACTTATGCTAATACAGGAGTGTTTTTTCTTTTCATTTTGAGGCTACAATCCTATTTAAGCACATACACTGACACTGTGAACTGGTGTCATCTTGATTTTCTTTTATATTATAAAGCCAAAATCTTTCAAATTTTTAATTTTTAGTAGAAAAAGATACTTTTATGATCAGACTTTCAGTATGATCTAAGACTAATATGAAACATCAGTTTTTCTATAAATTTAGATTTACTTTGAAGTTTAGAGGAGTAACTTTTTTTCTTGGAATTACAATTCTTTCAGATTATATTTAAATATTAATTTGTTTATGTTAATATTGTATATTTGATATGTTTTCAGTTATCAAAATAATGTGAGCTTAATCTAGTTTCTAATGGTTTGTTTTAAAATATATTTCATGTGTCCTTAATAATTTTATATTCACAGCGTTGACATTTTAAATTTTTATTATAAACATTGTATATTTAATATCATACTTTTCATGCCTTTTTGTTCACAATTTTATAAATATAAGTTTATTATAAGCTCATTGTATCTTTAATATTAATAGAGGACAAACTTGTACTGAATAGATCATACTTTGCATGTTTAGATTATAAGGTCAAATTCTTCATGATTGTGCATTTTCCTATCAACCTTCATATACATAGAATTTCAGATCAGTCAGATGTTTTTTTAACATACCGTAAAATTTACATTTTCCAGATATTTTGTATTTCTTAGTTTACCCTTTAATTTTGACTCTTCTTACGTTTTGATGTTACAATACAGTTATACCATTTCTCCCTTCCCTTTCTCCCTCCTTCCCCACTCTTCTTTAAATTCATGGCCTCTTATTTTGTTTCACTAATTGTTCATACACTTACATGACTTCATACAAATATATGAGTATTCATAACCTATTGGTCTGTGTAATCATACTTGCATAGATGTTTTCAGGGATGATATTTATGCAGTAGACAACCAAATGTACTCTTCATTTGAGATGGTGAGCTCTCCTATTCCCATAGCTTCCAGTTGCCTATAGTTCTATAGCTCTGTTTGTAGGGCTGAGACCTTGTGGACTTTCCTCCATCCACATTCACATGTTTATTGGTGCTGCCCTTGTTAGGCTCACATTTGAGAAATAATGCTGGTGATATTTTATGGGCATAGCTACTAAATTCCCTGGTCTCCTAGCTCTTAAAATCTGCTTGCTCCATCTTCTGTAATGGTCAGATAGCATTAGGTTATGTGTGTCTTGTAAATATATTTATTGGGACTGGGCTTCATTACTGTGCACTTTGATTAGTTGTACTTTTCCTAATGGTTTCTGTTACAAAGAATTTTCTTGATAAGGGGTGAAAACTACATATATCTGAGAGTTCATTGAAAAAATATTTATGGATTTTTGTGAGGCATTATGTTGGTTTAGTAAACTAAAAGATGTAGATTTTATTCCAATAACTATGACTACACTAACAGTGAGTAATTAGTGAGATTTCCAGTATCAGTAACCTTTTTATTTGAGTGAGTCTTAAATTCAATTAGAAAGCTTTTGGCTACCCCCAACATATAATGCCACAATGGCACCCTTCAGATTATGGTGCCATACAATTAGTTGATGTGGTTCGTAGACAAAATATATTGGTAGGGTTGTTGTTTGCCTCTCTCCTTTGGAATATTGCATGGTGGAATTTGCGTGGTACTGTGAAAGGTAGTTCTCAAGGCTTTCTGGTCACTTTCAGTACAGGGACCTCTTGTCCTTGTAACCAAAGGGTACGGTATCTTCAATAATAGGGATTTAACTTGTTACTTCTTCTGGATAAGCAAGGAAAACATGAATAAATTGAATGGTTTGGGGAATCACAAGTCAATTTTTCAAAAGAGATCTTCTCATTGTCTATCATCGGGGTTTTTGTTAGAGTAAATTGGAAAAGGTGAGATTCTATATGGAAAGAATAGAAGATAAATTCAGAAGATAAAGGGAGGTAAAACAGTAAGTACACCTGGAAGGAGCCACAAGGAATCATACTATTACTTATTAAAAACGAAAACAAAACTCATAAATCATGCATAACTCTGTTTATAGAAAAAATATATAGTATTTTCAATTAGATTTATTTATTTATTTATTTATTTATTTATTTATTTTAAACTTCAGATTTTATTCACTTCCTGGTCTACCCTCAATTGTTCAACATCACATAACTTCCCTTCCCCACCCAATGTCTCCACTAGGATGAAACCAACCCCCACCCCACCACAACTTTAAACTCCCTGGGGCCTCCAGTCTCTTGAGTGTTTGGTGTATCCTTTCTGACTAAACCCAGACCCAGCAGGCCTCAACAGAATATGGACTGTGAATCCCATATCAGCTGGCATACGCTGCCTGGTTAGTGTTCCAGTATCTGAGAGATCACCAGGTTCCAGGTTAATTGAGACTGCTGGTCCTCCAACAGGACTACTGTCTTCTCCAGTCTCTTCAAGCTTTCCTCTACTTCAACCACAGGGTTCAGCAGCTTCTTTCCATTGGGCAGGTGAAAATATCTGCATCTGACTCTTTTAGCTGCTTGTTGGATCTTTCAGAGGGCAGTCATGATAGGACCATTTTTGTGTGCACTCCACAGTCTCAGTAATAGTGTCATGTCTTGGGGCCTCCCGTTGAGCTGGATCCCAATTTGGATCTTTCACTGCACCTTATTTTCCTCTCCATTTCCATTCCTGCAGTTCTTTCAGACAGGAACAATTATGAATCAGACTTTTGGCTGTGGGATGGCAACCCCACCCCTCACTTGATAACCTGCTTTTCTGCTTGAGGTGGGCTGTACAAGTTCCTCTCTCCAATATAGGGCATTTCAAATAAAGTTCCTCTCTTTGAGTCCTGCTGATCTTTTACCTACCACGTTTGTGGTACATTCTGGAGGGTCTCCCCAACCTCTAACCTACCGAGGGTGCATGCTTCCATTATTTCTTCTGGCCATCAGGGATTTCAGTCTTTTTCCCCACCCAATACCATTTATGTTTCCCTCTCCACCCCACCCATTCCAATTCCCTCAAATGTCCCTCCCTTCCCACTTGAGGTTAGTTTCTTCTGGCTCTCATTTGGGTCTGAGGCATCCTCATTTGGGCCCTTCTGCTTGTGGAACTTTTTGAATGCTGTAGTCTGTATCTTGGGTATTTGGTAATTTTGTTTGTAACTAATACCCAATTATTAGTGAGTACATAATATGGATGTCCTTTTGGCTCTGAGTTACCTCACTCAGGATGATATTTTCTAGTTCCATCCATTTGCCTGCAAAACTCATTCTTAATAGTTGAGTAGTATTCCATTGTGTAAATGAACCCACATTTTCTGAATCCTTTCTTCTGTCATGGACAACTGGTTTGCTTGCAGCTTTTTGCTATCATAAACAAGGCTACTGTGAACATAGTGGAACAAGTGCCCCAGTGGCATGGGAGGACGGCATCTTTTCAGTATATTCCCAAGAGTGATATTGCTGGGTCTTCAGGTAGATTTATTTTCAATTTTTTAAGGAACCTCCAGATTGATACCCAAAGTATTCACACCAGTTTGCAATCCTACCAGCAATGGAGGAATATTCTTCTTTCTCCACATCCTCAGCAAAATATGTTGCTGCTTGAGGTTTTGATCTTAGCCATTCCAAATGATGTAGAGTAAAATCTCAGGGCATTTTTATTTGCATTTCTGTGATAACTAAGGACTTTGAACATTTCTTTTGGTGTTTCTCAGCCATTCAAGATTCCTCTGTTGTGAAATAAATATATAGTTTTAAGGAACCTTTCTCATCTTGGATAATTAAACTCTTTCCATTACCCAATGACAAAACTTAACTCTATTAATATAGTATATGACAAATAATTTCTACCTTTTTAATTATTCTGATATATCACATAATATTTCTTCATTTATATCATCACATGTGGAACTTCTCTTTTACTTCCTTGTTTGGCTTTTTGGATAGTTTAAATAGTCTAATTTCAAAAATATATATTTAGGAAACTTTTAAATTATTTTTTAAAATGTTTTATTGGATATTTTCTTTATTTACATTTTAAATGTTATCCCATTTCCTCATTTCCTCTCCAGAATCCCCCTACTCTATCCACCTCCTTCTGATTCTATGAGGGTGTTCCCCAACTCAACCACACACTCCCAGCTCCATAGCATGGCAGTTCCCTACACTAGGGAATTGAGGCATCACAGAACCAAGGGCATCTCCTCCCATTGATGCTGGACAAGGCCATCCTCTACTACATATAAACATGGAGCCATGGGTATCACCATGTGTGCTCTTTCAGTGATGGTTTAGTCTCTTGCAGCTCTTGGAATCTGGTTGGTTGATATTGTTGTTCTTCTATGGGGTTGAAAATCACTTCAGCTCCTTCAGTCATTTCTATATCTCCTCTATTGAGGAATCCATGCTCAGTCCATTGTTTGTCTGTGAGTGTCCTCCACTGTACTTGTCAGGCTCTGGCAGAGACTCTCAGGAGACATTTATATCAGGCTACTGTCAGCATGCACTTCTTGGCATCCACATTAGTATCTAGGTTTAGTGACTCTGTCTTCTATGTCTATGTTCTTCTGTCTCCATATCTTCTCCAGCATCTTCTGTCACCTGAATTTTTAATTTTAACCATTCTCACTGGTTTGAGGTGGAATCTCAGGGCTATTTTGATTTGCATTTCCCTGATGATTAAGGATGTTGTACATTTCTTTAGGTACTTCTTGGCCATTTGTTATGCCTCATTTGTGACTTCTTTGTTTAGGGCTGTACACCATTTTTTAATAGGGTTATTTTGTTCTCTGTTATCTAACTTCTTGTGTTCTTTGTATATATTGGATATTAGCCGTCTGTCAGATGTAGGATTGGTAAAGTTCTTTTCTCAATCTGTTGGTTGCCATTTTGTCACATTGACAGTGTACTTTGCCTTACAGAAGTTTTGCAATTTTGGGGGGGCCCATTTGTTGATATTTGATCTTAAAGTATAAGTCATTTGTGTTCCCGTATAAAATTGCAGGAAAACACCACTAAACTGGTATAGTAATTGAACAAATCCATCCAAGGTCTAAAAATGTAAATAGAATCAATAAAGCAATCACAAAGGGAGAGAACCCTGGAGATGGAAAGAGATCAAGAGTCATGGATGCAAGCATAAGCACCACAATAGAAGAGATAGAAGAGAAAATCTCAGTTGTAGAATATACCATAGAAAACATTGAAAAAACATTCAAAGAAAATGCAAAATGTAAAAAGCTCCTAATATACAACATCCAGGAGATCCAGGACACAATGAGAACACTAAACCTAAGAATAATAGGAATAGAAGAAAGTGAAGATTCCTTCCTTAATGGGCCAGTAGGTATGTTCAACAAAATTATAGAAGAATACTTCCTTAACCTCAGGAAAGAGATGCCCATGAACATAAACAAAGCCTAAAGAGCTACACATAGACTGGACTAGAATAGAAATTTCTCCTGTCACATAATAAAACACCAAATGCAAAAAAAAAAAAAAAAACAAAGAAAGGATATTAAAATCAGAAAGGCAAAGAAGTCAAGTACATATAAAAGCAAACCTATCAGAATTAAATTCTTTTAGAATTCAAATGTTATTCCTTATTTTTAACATTATACTCCATAACTATATTACCCTATAAAATGTCTGTATTTCTTTTACTTTTTCTTTATTTTTATGTTCTTTATCAATGAGTAGGTATGTAACACGTGTATATTTCTTTTTTCTTTTTTGTTTCCTTTTTTATAATTGGGTATTTTACTTACTTACATTTCAAATGTTATCCCTTTTCCCAGTTTCCCTTATGCACACTCCCTACACCATCCCTTCTTACCTGGCTTCTGTGAGGGTGCTCTCCCTCCCACCTACCCACTCGTGCCTCACCACCCTAGCATTCCTCTACTCTGGGAAATCAAGCCTTCACAGGACCAAGGGCCTCCTCACCTAATGTTTCAAGATAAGGCCCCCTCAAGTCATTCAGTCCTTCTCCTAACTCCTCAATTGCAGTCTTTATGCAGTGCTATGGTTGGGTGTGAGTATCTGCATCTGTGTTATTCAGGAGACAGCTATATGAGGCTCCTATCAGCAAGTATTCTTTGGCATCTGCAATTGTATCTGAGTTTAGTATCTGCATGTGGGATGGATCTCCAGATAGAGCAGTCTCTGGGTAGCCTTTCCTTCAGTCTCTGCACTACATTTTGTCCCTGAAATTCCTTGAGACATGAACAAATTTGGGTTAAAATTTTGGAGATAGTGTACATTGTGGGTTATTTCAGCTAATCTCATCCCCTTGGGTTGCTGGGAGGTTCTTGATTTCCTGTCATCTAGGGCTGTCTGGTTGCTACCTCCACTTGCCCATCCACCATTGATACAAACTTGTGTTCAATTTGCTGACCCTCTCTACATCTCCTCAATCTCCTCACATGTCTGATTCTTCCCCCTCTTTTTCCTCTCCCTCTCATCTCTTTCTTCCTTAATTCTTCCCACCATCTACTTCCCTTGATTTTTTTTTCCCCATTCTAAGAATGGCTGAAGAATCCACTCTTTAGTTGTTCTTACTCTTGAACATCATTTGGTTCTTGAGTGGTATCATGTGTATTCCAAGCTCTTTGCCTAAGATCCACTTATGAGTGAGTACATACCACGTGTGTTCATTGTGACTGAGTAACCTCAATCAGAACAATATTTTCTACATCCAGCAATTTGGCTGCAAACCTCATAAATTCTCTATAGTAGCTGAGACGTATTACATTGTGTAAATGTACCACATTTTCTGTATCCATTCCTTTGTTAAGGGACATTCAGGTTGTTTCCAACTTCTGCCTGTTATAAATATGGATGCTATGAACATAGTGGAGCATTTGTCCTTATTAAATGTTGGAGCATCTTCTGGGAATATGTCCAGGAGTGGAATAGATGGGTCCTCTGGTAGTACTATTTACAATTTTCTGAGGAACAGACAAACTGATTTCTACAGTTGTTGTACCTGCCTGAAATTCCATTAGCAATAGAAGAATATTCCTCTTTTTTCACATCCTCTCCAGAGTTTGCTGTTACTTGAGATTTTTGATCTTAGTCATGCTGACTGGTTAGAGGTAGAATCTCCGGGTCATTTTGATTTGCATTTCCCTGATGACTAAGTATGTTGGATATTTCTTTAGGTGCTTCTTGGACAGTCAAGTTTCCTCAGGTAAGAACTCTCATTTGGCTCTGTACCCAATTTTTAATAGGGTTATTTGGTGCTCTGGAGTCTAACCTCTTGAGTTGTTTGTATATATTGGATATTAGTCCTCTATCAGATGTAGGTTTGGTAAAGATTATTTCCCCAATCTGTTGGTGGTCTTTTTGTCCTATTGACAGTGTCCTTTGCCTTGAAGATGTTTTGCAATTTTATGAGGTACCATGTGTATATTCTTGATCTTATAGCATAAGCCATTGGTGTTGTGTTCAGGATGATTTCCCCTGTGCCCATGTGTTCAAGAATTTCCCCCACTTTCTCCTCTATTAGACTCAATGTATCTGGTTTTATGTGGAGTTCCTTGATCCATTTTGACTTGAGCTTTGTACATGGAGGTAAGGATGGATCAATTTGCATTCTTCTACATGTTGTCTGCCAGTTGAGCCCACAGAATTTGTTGAAAATGCTGTCTTTTTTCCACTGGATGGTTTTAGCTTCTTTGCCAAAGATCAATTGACCATAAGTGTGTGGGTTTATTTCTGGGACTTTGATTCTATTCCATTGATCTACCTGTCTGTCTCTGTACCAATAGCGTGCAGTTTTTATCACTTCTTCTCTGCAGTTCAGCTTGAGGTCAGGGATGCTACTTCCCCCGGAAGTTCTTTTATGTAGAGAACAGTTTTTGCTATCCTGGGTTTTTCTTGTTTCAAAAGCATCTGAGAACTAATTTTTCTAAGTCTATGAAGAATTGCATTGGAAATTTTATAAGGATTGTATTGAATATGTAGATTGCTTTCAACAAGATGGCTATTACTACTATATTTTTCCTGCCAGTCCATGAGCATGGGAGTTCTTTCCATCATCTTCCATTTCTTTCTTCAGTGACTTGAGTTGTCATACAGATCTTTCATTTGTTTGGTTAGGGTCACACCAAGATATTTTACATTGTTTGTGACTATCGTGAAGGGTGTCATTACCCTAATTTCTTTCTCAGCCTGTTTTTCCTTTGAGTACTCTAAGGCTACTGATGTGAGTTAATTTTATATCAATCCACTTTGCTGAAGTGATTAGCTGTAGGAATTATGTGATGGAGTTTTTGGATCACTTAATCATATAATCAGCAAAAAGTTACATTTTGATTTCTTTCTTTTCTATTTGAATCACTTTGACCTCCTTATGTTGTCTAATTGCTCTAGATAGAATTTCCAGTACCATATTGAATAGATATGAAAAGAGAGGGCACCCTTGTCTAGTCCCAAGTTTTAGTGAGAGTCCTTCATATTAGCTTCTGGTTTGCTGTATATTGCCTTTACTATATTTACATATGAGCCTTGAATTCCTGATCTTCCCAAGACTTTTATCATGAAGAGATGCTGAATTTTGTCAAACGTTTTTTCAGCCTCTAACAAAATGACATATTTTTTTTTAAACTTTGAATTGGTTTGTATAATGGATTCCATTGATGCATTTGCAGGCATTGAACCATCACTGCATCCCTGGTATGAAGCCTACTTGATAGGATTGAGTGGTCCTTTTGATGTGTGCTTGCATTCGGTTTGCAAGACTTTTTTTGAGTATCTTTGCATAAACATTCACAAAGGAAATTGGTCTGAAGATTTCTTTCTATGTTGTATCTTTGCGAAGTTTTGGTATTAGTGTAAAGGTGGCTTCATAGAATGAATTGGGTATTGTTCCTTCTGTTTCTATTTTATGAAATAGTTTGAAGAGTATTGGTATTAGGTCTTCTTCGAAAGTCTGATAGAATTCTGCACTAAAACCATCGTGTCTTGGGCTTTTTATTTATTTATTTATTTATTTTTGGTTGAGAGACTTCTAATGATTGCATGTATTACTTTAGGGGTTACAGGAGTGTTTAGATGGGTTTATCTGTGTTTTATATGGTTTATCAGATCCTGAATTATCTTTGGTATTTGGTATCTGTCTAGAAAATTCTTCATTTCATCCAGATTTTCAAATTTTCTTGAGTATAATCTTTTGTAGTAGGATCTGATGACCTTTTGAATTTCCTCAGTTTTTTTTTCCATTATATTTCCCTTTTCATTTCTAATTCTATTAATTTGGATCCTGTCTCTGTGATTTCTGGGTAGTTTGGCAATGTGTTTGTCTTTCTGATTAATTTTATCAAAGAATTAGCTCCTGGTTTGGTTGATTCTTTATAAAGAACTTTTTGTTTTTACTTGGTTGATTTCAACCCTCACTTTGATTATATCCAGCCATCTACTCCTCTTGGGTATATTAGCTTCTTTTTGTTCCAGAGCATTCAGATTTGCTGTTTAAGCCAATTGTGTATGCTTTCTCCATTTTCATTAGGAGTCACTCATAGGTATGAGTTTTCTTCTTAGCACTGCTTTCTTTGTGTCCCACAAGCTTGAATACATAGTACTTTCATTTTCATTAACTTCTAGGAAGTCTTTAGTTTCTTTCTTTATTTCATCTTTGTCCAAGTTATCATTAAGTAGAGCATTGTACAGCCTCCATGTGTATGTGGGCTTTCTGTTGTTTTCGTTGCTATTGAAGACCAGCCTTCATCCATAGTCATCTGATAAGAGGCATGGCATTATTTCAATCTTCTTATATCTGTTGAGGTTTGTTTTCTGACTGATTACATGGTCAATTTTGGAGAAAGTATTATGAGGTGCAGAGAAGAAGGTATATTTTGATTTGGGATGATGAAATGTTCTAAAGATATCTGTTAAACCCATTTGGTCCATAACTTTTGTTAATATCATTGCGTTTCTTTATAGTTTGTATTTCTAAGAATTGCCCATTGATGAGAGTAGGGTATTGAAGTCTCCCACTATTTTCGTTTGAAGAGCAAAGTGTGCTTTGAGATGTAGTAAAGTTTCTTTTATGAATATGATTGCCTTTTATTTGGAGCATAGATGTTCAAAATTGAGAGTCCTTCTTGGTAGATTTTTTCTTTGATAAGTATAAATTCATTTTCTTATCTTTTTTGGTGACCTTTGGATGCAAGACTATTTTATCCAATATTAAAATGGCATGTCCAGCCTGTTTCTACTGACCATTTGCCTGGAAAATTGTTTTCCAGCCCTTTACTCTGTGGTAGTATTTGTCTTTAACACTAAGGTGCCTTTCCTGCATATAGAAAAATGCTTGGTCCTGTTTTTGTGGTATCTCCAATAATACCACTTCCTGATTTTTGAGGGTGCATTTTAATACATTTCACCACATTCCACTCTGACCCCATAGGCTTGTAGTCATATCATAATGCAAAATGCATATAGTCCAACATCAAAAGTCCCCATGGTCTATAAAATTCTCTCCACTGTTTAAAAGATGAAAGTTCAAAGTCTCTTCTGAGATTCAAGACAATCTTCTCAGTGTAGCCATCTATAAAATCAAATAAAAAAGCAGATCACATACTTCCAACATACAATGGCACCATATATATATTGCCTTTCCAAAAGGGAGGAAAGGGAGCTCTGTGAGGAAATACTTGACAAAGCAAGACCAAAACTCATATGGGAAAGCTCCACACTCTACATCTCCATGTCTGATGTCAAATCACTCATCAGCTCTCCAGCTCCTTTCAATTATTAGGACTCAAATATACTTCTTTCTCTTGGGCTGGTTCCATTTGCTGTTAGTAGCTCTCTTTGGCAGGTATCTCATGTCTCTAGAATCTCTAACATCTTGGGGTTTCCAAGGCAATACACACATCACTTTCCCAGCATTACACCATCACCACTCCATGTTTCCATGTTGATAGAAATCTCCCCTCACATATGCCTGGCCTCAGCAACATTCCTTAGTTTTGGTGTTATATGACTATAAAGCCAGAACCATGTTTCCAAAGCTACCAAGTTTTGCTGTTTGATAGGGCTGAAACATATCCCCCTCCTTGTTCAAATACATTTCCACTATATTTTTCTTTTTGGTGGTTTTGTGCACTGCCTAAGCTTGTCTGTCTTGAAAGTTTCTGTGTAGACCAGAATAGCCTCAAGCTGGTGTATTGGTATTAATGACATATGCCACTATGCTCAGTCATAATCTGTTTTTTAATTCCTTTCCACAAGTTGGACTCAACTAAATGAGCTCTTGCCCTGATGTTATCACTCCATTGAGTCTATTTAGGATCTTGTTTTTCTTTAAACATTTTCATGGTTCACTGTATTTTCTCAAACTTGTACATTTTGTATATTTCTTTTCATAGTCTCCTCATTTTCAAAATAGAGTTTTATAAGATTAATAACTATGCAACATAGTTAGTACTAGGCTATCTTGAAATCTCTGCCACTGCTACTAATATAGGGCACTTCAATTTAACTTAGGCATATATTTTGAACAAGGGCAAAATCATTCACATTCTTCACCAAAATATTATAAGAACATTGTCTAGGTGACTTATTAATATTTTCACCTCTAAAAGTTCTTGAGTCAGGCTGTCATAATCTACATTGCTCTAAACACCTTGGTCTTTCCTGTTCCTAACTAGTATGCCCCATTAATCTCTATGTAAACCATCCAACTATGTTCCTAATCCAAAGTCTCAAAGTCCACATTTCGCCTAAAAACATAGTCAAGCCCATCAGATTCTATCCATGATACCAGCTTCTATGTGGTTTCTACTGCCGTGAAAAGAAACCATGATCACAGCTACTCTTAAAAACAAAAAATATTTAACTGGATTTGGCTTATAAATTCAGAAGTTTACTTCATTATTTATGTGAAGTAAAACATGGTGGCATACAGGTAGATAAGGCACTGAAGAAGTAGCTGAGAGTTCTATATCCATATGTCCATGCAGCAGGAAGAATGGCATAGGGCCAGACTTGAGATTCTGAAATCAAAATGCAGATGTCCCTGATAGGCCTGTCCAGCACTGTGTAGGTGGCAAACAAAACAAAAAGACAAAACAACAACAACAACCATAAAAGCAAATTCACTCATTGGATTTCTTTTCCCAATATTCATAGTCTGTGCCTTTCCTGCATATAGAAAAATGCTTGGTCCTGTTTTTGTACCAAGTCTGTTAATCTATGCCTTTTTATGGGAAATTGAGTCCATTGATGTTAAGAGATATTAAGGAATAGTGATTGCTGTTTTCTGTTATTTTCGATGTAATAGTTATGTTTGTGTGGCTATCTTATTTTGGGTTTGTTGAAAGAAGATTAATTTCCAGCTTTTTCTATGGTGTAGTTTCCCTCTTTTGTTGTTGTTTTCCATTTATTATCCTTTGTAGGGCTGCGTTTGTAAAAAGATATTTTGTAAATTTGGTTTTGTTACAGAATATCATGGTTTCACCTCTTTGTTAATAGAGAGTTTTGCTGTCTATAGCAACTTGGGATGGCAGTTGTGTTCTCTTAGGGTCTGTATGAGATTTGCCCAGGATCTTCTTGGCTTCATAGTCTCTGGTGTGAAGTCTGGTGTAATTCTGATAGGTCTGCCTTTGTATGTTACTTCACATATTTCCTGTCCTGCTTTTAATATTTGTCCCTTGTTTTGTGCATTTGGTGTTTTGATTATTATATGACAGGAGGAATTTCTCTTCTGGTCCAATCTATTTGGATATCTGTAGGTTCCTTCAATGTCTTCCTATAATTTTTAAAGGGATTTTTGTGTTTCTTTTTTAATGGCTTCTAGCTGTCTACCTGTTTTCTCTTGTATTTCTTTAAAGAAATTAATTATTTCCTTCTTAAATTCTTCTGTTCACATCATGAGATGTGATTTTAAATTTGAGTCTTGTTTTCCTGGTATGTTGGGTTATCCAGTGCTCACTCTTTTGGGAGAAGTGGGTTCAGATGATGACTGGTTTCTGTTCCTTATGTTCATGCCCTTGCCTTTCACCATCTGGTTATCTCTGGTGTAAGCGGGTAGTGCACTCTCTGATTGTGGCTCGTTCCTCCTGCAAGCCTCTGTGACAATATTGCTTGGAGACCAGTTATCTCTGAGAAGAATTTGGTTTTGGAGATCTGTGGTACAGGGTCAGTTCTGAGGTGCAAACAGAAACCAGAAGGTTCCTCTTCCAAGTTGTTTCTTGGTTCCTGTGTCCTGATGGCTCTGAAAGGGTTCCTCTTTAGCCAGGAATTAAAACAGAAGTGGTGGACTTGCCTGTACTATAAGTTGTCTTGGCATTCTTGGCCGACCAGTTCTTTCTTGGCACTATTTGGGTATGGAGACCTGTGGCATAGGATCAGTTTCCTGGCCACAGAAGGAAATCGAAAGGCTTCTCCTTGATCCCTGTGTCCTGAGGATTTTGTGAGGGTCTCTCTGAGCAGAGGGGCTAGTCTTTCCCTTGCTCACAGGTCTGTCCACACTCTTGGGAGGCTAGCTTTGACTCAGCGCTATTTAATATGGAGCGTCCTGGCATGGTCTTTGGTCCCCAGTCACAGATGGAAATGGAAGGCTCCAGTCCCAGGCTGCTCTTAGGTTTATTTGTCCTTGGTTCCAGGAGGGGTCCTTCTGTGCAGATGTGCTGGTCTTACCTACACGCACAGGCTTGTCCACACGCCTGGGATGCCAGCTCTCTCCTGTGCTATTTGGGTATGGAGCTGTGTGGCAAAGGCCACAGGAGTAAACAGGAAAGCTTCTTTGCCTGGCTGCTCCTTGGTCTCTTTGTCCTGAAGGTTCACAGAGTGGTCCCTCTGAGCAGGGTGCTGGTCTTAGCTCTGCTCACAGGCTTGTCTCCACTCCTGGGAGGCTAGCTCTCTCCCTGCACTATTTGGGTATGGACAAAAGTACTGTTTCTATTTTCGGCTTTTCATTTCATATTGAGACAAGTCAGCAATTCCATGAAGCTATCTTTTCCAATTATTTTGAAATTTGAAAGGTAAGATCAAACTTTCACAAATCTATCAAAAATGTACTTTGAAAACTGGACTAGGAGAAAAGAAAGATAAGTGGGCAGTGATAGTAAACATCATATATTTTTAATAGTATAATCTCAAAATCTCAAATAATTTTTTCATGAGGAATTTTAAGACAAACAATGATAATTTATGTTTGAATTGTTCAAACATAGTAATGTTCTAAAAAATTAAAATATGGTTTTCAGTCTGAGTTGGACAGCCCTTTATGCAACTATAATGTACTTCATAACCGTTTTCAAAATGGTAAAATGTTTACTATCTGAGATGGAATGTCTTGTTAATAACAGTAATAATGCTGTTGAGATGGACTTTCTTCATCTTGTTCAAATATTATTTCTATTAATAGTAAAAACCTAAGTGTTGTTTCTCAACTATTTTTAATGGAAAAATTGTTCTTATATTTGATATCTAGTAGCATATGTATATATTACTGGGGATCAAATTTAGAAATATATGTTTCTTTCTAGGAAATGGTGTATGTTATATAAATGTTCTAATACTGAGCTGCACCTAATATAAGTAGGTGTTTTTGGTTAGCTAATAAATAAATCATTTAATATCCAATATATGTCTATTTTTGGGATGTTTGAAATAACATACAAAGTAAATTAATTGATTTTATTGACATTTTACTAAGTTTGTCCAGCAACGAATGGTTCCTGGTATAATTAAAAGCATCTTGTAGAGGTCTTCATATTGAAAATCATATTGCCTTAAAGGTTTTTAAATGTTCCTTGTTCATCGTTTCAGCTTATACACCTTTATTCTTTATCTTATGTCTACTGTGTTGTGTTGGGTAGTTATTTTGCTTTTTTTTTTTAAATTAGGCTGATTTAAATTTTAGACATATATGAATTTTTCAGTTGTAAGATTCTTTAGAGATTTTTTTTACTTCCACTTTTTTCTTCTCCACCTAGAGATTCTTTTCTCTACCCTGCCTTCCTTCTTTCACAAGATGAAGGTCTAGATATTTTTCACTTCCCTATAATCCTTTCTTTATACCCAGGCAACTTTACTATTCTGAACTTCATCTAATTTTACAGTACTTTTTGTTTTGTTTTGTTTTGTTTCAACATTCCTAATTTACTTCTTTTATCTAACAAATAGTTTAAATCAGATTGCTCATGATTTGTGTATTTATTATTTTTATTATCTTACCATTGATTTCTCATTTAATTTCACTATGAACAGAGAACTACTAACACATAGCCATTTAAATATATGGAGATATATTTGTTGCCCATAACATCAGCATTGTTGACAGTGTATTTAGCTGTTGTTGTTAAAATGATTTGTGGTACTTGTTTGGGGTATACAGTTCTTTGTCAATTTAAACGCTGTGGCCCTTTCTGCTATCATATGATCTCTCCTGACTCAGAATAAATAGTGTGGAGCAAAATTTTCATATGAAAACTTCCTGTTTCCTCTACCCTGCACTTCAAGTAATTGATAATTTCCTTCAGAGAAAATGTAGATTTTCAAGGATAAATGAGAAGAAAACTTTGTGACGATATTAGGACTCCATGGTAGGAACACTCAATAGTTGGTTCTTTGCATCATAGCCACTGTACCTCATTGTTCTTCAAAACAATGTATGTTATTTGTATTTTGATGTTGTCATTCCTTTCCTCCTTGTTTTTCTGCTTAGATGTGGGGATGCTCTAAAGGAGGTAATGTCATGACCATCACTGTAGTGTTTGTCAGAAAACCATGGTTTTGCAGGATATAGACCCTGATAACGAATTTTATAGTATTACTTTTCAAAATTTCTTGTCAAATTGCTTTCTAAACATTTGTTTATGCCTGTAGTCCTGGCCACTCCCTCCCTTAACTATAGATATTATTTCTTCATCACTTGCTACTCCTCCTCCTCTTCTTTACTTTCAGGTATGTTCTGCATTCCTTCCTCTTAATAGGTTTTTAAAGCTATGTGGTAAGATAGTAGTCTCTAACATGAGATTTTATACCCTCTTCATACTCTAATTTCTCCTATATAACCAAACTTCTTGCTTTACAATTTCTACTTACAGTCTACCATCTCACCAATAACATTTTATTTTTAATATACATTTTACGTTATCTGAACCTCTGCTTGCCCACAAGGTCCATTTCTTCTTTTCTGGATTCCATTATTGATCAAAGTCAATATATAAAAGACTTAAAGCAAAAATTTACATATGAGAGAGTGAATAGGTATTTGTCTTTCTAGAAGTGAGTTATCTCAGTCAGTATAATTTTGCTCCAGTTCCATTCATTTGCCTACATTTTCCATCACTTCATTTCCCTTCATAGCTGAGTAATATTCCACTGTGTATGAGTGTCACTATTTTATTAGTGTTTTTATCAGTCAACATCAAGTTTGATTTTATTTTCTAATTACTATGAATAAAGTAGCACTTAACACAAATGTAAAACTATAGCTGTAGTATAGCTAGATCAAATAAAATCTATTTTGAGGTTTTGGCTTGTAACTTTGGAAACCTGTGTATATGTGATAGTGTGATAATTACACTCCTACCAAGGACATGTAAGAGATATTTATTGCTTTACCATACCAACTTCCATTGTCATTTGTATTCAGGATGATGGTCATTCTGACTAGATTTAATTTGATAACTAAGGTACTATCAAAAATATTTCCAAGCTAATTGCAATTCTTCGTTTGGGAATATTTTGTTCATTTGATGTAGTCTACTACATCAGTCTACTCATTTACATCAAGGAAAACTGTGATGCTTTATGATTCTATGAGACCTAGTTTCATTATTGTTTGCTTTATTTTTACACTAATGGAGTCATAGTCTTCACTTATGCCAATAAATTAGAAAATATGAGTTATTTTTCCACTACCAATATCAGAGAACTAGATCTTACATTGTGCTCCTTGATGTTAAGTTTGATATGTCTATGCATTTAAAAATTCATCCATATTTGTCAGATTTCTCAATTTCACAAATTCCTGCTTCTAAGTCATGATATTATGAGTTCGATATAATTTTATTCATTTCTGTTATAATGTCTCACTTTTTGTTACTGATTTCATAGATTTGGGTGGTCTCACTTTTGTTTAATTTCTGTAAATCATTATCAGTGTGCTTTTTGTTTGTCTGTTTATACAAATTAAATGCTTCTGTAACATTGACTGGTAGGCAAGATTGTGGAGGCATACTCTTGATTAAGGAACAATGGGGGTTTAGTTCACTGTGGGTAGTACCAATCTTGTGTAGGTGATTCTGAGTTGTGTCAAGGAGCAGCCTCAGTTGCAATAGAAGCTCCTAGATTAAAGTGATCTTGTGCAGAAGTTGAGGTTTGGCACCATTTGGCAGTTGTACTAACCCAACAGAGACTCAACCATAGGTTACTCTTGAAGGTCCAGTCTAGTTGCAGTGGAACATTTTGGAAATACAAGAACAATGAGGTACCCACCTAAGGCAGAAGTGGGTGTTGATGTTGAGTCACCCTGATCCTAAAAAGACAAGGTCTGTGTGCTGTGGATAAGCAGAGATGGAGAAATGGAGCTTCATAAATCCTTTGGACACCAGGACATCATAAGTGAACAAACACATGAATAATTTTTCACTTTTCATACTCTTAAACTTTGGTTTTGCTTTTGACTCTGACTGTGTCCTAATTCTTTCCTGCTTGGATATGGAGGTATTTTACTTATATGTTGATTTTAAAGGAGCCCACTGTTAGCATACTTTGGAGCTTTAGAGAAATTTGTAGTGGTTAGAGTGATTTGGGATATTTTAAAGAGGGAGAGCTTTTTGGGTCTTTTAATTTTAAAGATTATGACTGTTTAAAATTATTGTGAGTACATGGAGATAAATAAGAAAGGAAAAAGTGTAGTTTAAAATTGATGTCTCGGTGTATCAAGTTGACAATAGGTGAATTGTTCCCTGCTGGATTTTCTTCACCTTGATACAAACATACACATTCATGAGAAGAGAATAATTAATATAACATATAGAAAATGCCACCATAATATTGACAAACTGATGTTCACTATAAGAGTCAATACTTTTGTCATCAACATATATTCCCTGTTCTTATATGGGCATTAAATATTCATTCTAGTTAACTATGCCCATCCAGAAGAAAGGTTTTCTCATCTTGAATATAGAAATGTCTTATGTCCAGGATGCTCTAGTACCTTTATGTGTACAGTGTTGAAAGATAATGTAATCATACAAATTATGTAAATTTTTACTATTAGGACAACTAAATTTACCCCTTTATTTACAAATTTTCAACACAGTATATCTATGGGGCAACATATTTATTTCATGATTAATATTGTCATCTGGTTTGCTTGTTTGTTTATTTATTTAGTTATTTATTTGTATTTCAGACTCCAAATTTTATTCCCCACATCCACCTAAGACTTTTCCACAACCCAGACTTTTTCCCCACTCCCTGTCTCTACAAGAACGTCCCCACTCCAGCACCCCCCATCCCAACTGACCTCTAAACTCCCTGGGGCCCCAGTCTTTCAAGGTTTAGGTTAATCATCTCTGACTGAAAACAGAACCTGCAGTCCTCTGCTGTATATGTGTTAGGGCCCTCATATCAGCTGGCATATGCTGCCTGTTTGGTGGTCCAGTGTTGGAGAGATCTCAGGGATCCAGGTTAATTGAGAGTGCTGGTCCTCCTACAGGGTCACCTTCCTCCTCAGTTTCTTTCAGCCTTTCCCTCATTGAACCACAAGGGTCAGGAGCTTCTGTCCATTGGTTGGGTGCATATATCTGCATCTGACTCTTTCAGCTGCTTGTTGGGTCTTCCAGAGTGCAGTCATGCTAGGTCCCTTTTTGTGATCTCTCCATAACCTGAGTAATCGTGTCAGGCTGTGGGACATACCCTTGAGCTGGACCCC
This sequence comes from Rhynchomys soricoides, assembly GCA_019843965.1. Taxonomy (NCBI): domain Eukaryota; kingdom Metazoa; phylum Chordata; class Mammalia; order Rodentia; family Muridae; genus Rhynchomys; species Rhynchomys soricoides. Next base: position 78,426 of record JADRCH010006121.1, read on the forward strand.
ACTTTGGGCCTGCCACTGAACTTTCTTTTCCTCATGCTCCCCTCTATTTCCATCCCTGAAATTCTTTAAGACCGGAACAGTTATGGGTCAAAATTTTGACTGTGGGATGACACTCCCATCTCCCTTTTGATTCCCTGTCTTCCTGCTGGAAATGGGCTCTATAAGTTCCCTGTACCTACTGTAGGTCATTTCCCCTAATGTGCCTCCCTATGAGTCCTAAGATTCTCTCACCTCCCAAGTCTTTGGTGTATACTGGAGTGTCCCTCCAACCTCCTACCTTCCAAAGTGGACTATTTCCATTCTTTTTGATGGTCCTCAGGGCTTTATTAATTTTCCATTGCCCAATACAAAATCAGGTTCTCTTCTCTCCCCCCAATGATCTGTTCAAGTTCCCTCAGAGGTCCTTCATTCCCTCCCCCATTGCTTTCTTCTCCCTCCAAAGTGGGACTCAGGCATCCTCACTTTAGCCCTATAGCTTGTTGATATTTTTTATTAGTTCTGTGGACTCTATGTTGGGTATTCTGTACATTTTTTTTTTTTTGCGAATATCCACTTATTAGTGAAATCATACCATTCATGTCCTTTTGAGTCTAAGTTAACTCACTCAGAATAATCTTTTCTATTTCCATAAATTGACTGAAAAATTCAGAATGTTTTCATTCTTAATAGCTAAGTAGTATTCCATTGTGTAAATGAACCACATGACATTGCATAGCAGTGTCCAAGAAAGTTTGTGGTAGTGGAAGTGAGAGTTATATATCTTGTTCTGACAGTAAACAAGAGAAAACTGCCTTAATGTGGCTAGGAGGAATATTTCAAATCCCACCTCCACAGTGACACACTTATTTTTTTTTTAATAGTTGCTTTTTTCTTTTTATTTATTTCTTTTTTATTTATTCTTCATACTTTATTTACATTTCAAATATTTACCCCTTTACAGATATCCTCTGTAGAGCCTCCCCATTTTCTCCCCCTCCCCCTGCCACTATGGGAGTATTTCCCCACCAACCCACCGAAACTTGTCTACCGTCCTTGGGATTCTCCTATACTGGGGGACCTAACACCCTCAGACCCAAGGGTCTCTGCCTCCCCTGATATCTAACAAGACTCTCCTCTGCCACTTATGTGGGCACCATTGATCCCTACATGTGTATTCTTTGGTTGGTGATTCAGTCTCCATGAAATTCACAGACAAATGGATGGAACTTGAAAATATCATCCTGAGTGAGGTAACTCAGTCACAAAAGAATGAACATGACATGTACTCAATGTTAAGTGGTTATTAGCCCAAAAATTGGAAATACCCAAGAGTCGCTTCACAGAAACAGTAGGGCTGACTGTGAGGTCCAGATGGAGGACTTGGAGAAGGGACTGAAAAAGCTGAGGGAGTTTGCAGCCCCAAGTAGGGAGCAACAGTGACAACTGGCCTGACCTCCTGATACTCCCGGTAGCTTATTTTTTTAAAATGCCATACCTGCTCTAACAAGACTACACTTCCTAATAATGCCACTCCTTAGGCCAACCATATTCAAACCACTGCAGTATGCATGGTCCATTATATAATTACAAAGGACTCTAAAACATGATACCATCAGCTTAGAGACACATTATTAGAATTCCATGCCTATATATACCTTTCCATTCCTGTTCAAGAGTTGAACACCTGACCAGTGTGTAATCTACAAAATTTTCATATCAATTAAAACCAAAGATTAGTAACTGAGAGTAAGAATTTCTCAAGTAAGCAGTTGATATGGTTTAGCATTTTATTATTTGGTCATGTTATAAAGATGGTAAGAGTATAGGTATCCATTTATACTTTTCTTAATTTTGGAATAGCTGGGTTATTTTTCTTTAATTCACAATAACATTTTCTCATCTAGCTTTTGACTGTGATATGTCTTACTGATTTTATACTTCATATAAATTCTTGTAATTTTCCATCAATTGGTTTTTTTATGTTATCTAAAATTTGCATATGTATGTTATCAATATTTATAATACAGAACAAATGCTAGTAGGTAATGGAAATTCAATAATGCAAAAGTCAAATTTTTGATATAGAGGTCTGTGAGAAAGTTATATGTAGATATAGACTTTATGTCTCTTAAATAATATTGATAACAGAGAAGAGAATAATTCAGTAAGAATTAGTTTATGGATTTTAATAATTCAGAGATACAATCTTAGGAGATAACATTTGAGTTGAGTTCTGAATGATAATAGCAAGAAACTGGAGGAAAAGCCCTTGAAAATATTTTGACATAGCCATAAGCATATACTGAAGGACAGAAAGACAAATGTATAGACAACTGTCAAGGGAGAGTTGGACCAATTTATTAGTAGTGTATTCTGTTAAGTGAAAGATGGTGGTAGCTGTGATCACTGAAGTCAAAAACAGTGGAATAATAAGTTCTTTTCAAGGTTAAAATAATTATTTGATTTTCCATATGATTTCATTTCATTCATTTTGTTATAATTGCAATAATATTTCACTAGATGTTGTTTAGGGAAAAATGTACACTTCATGCAAGTTAAGAAAAAATATTTGTTTTCTTCTCAGATTATAGACCAGAGAATGCAGAGATATTATTCTTCATTCAGTGTTTGTTACTATGATGATAAATTAGCTTCTGTTAGTAATTCAGATAAAAAAGATTGAAGAAAAGTTGTTCATAGACTGACAGTATTTCTATTACTTTATATGTGGTCAGTGAAAGAACATTAGGGCTAATTAGGTCACACCAAGTGCAAGGCAAGCTATAGGAAAATCATGTGAAAAATTGAGACTAGTGTAAGTAGAGAAAATCTAGGGTTGTAATGAAGGTTCAATTTGACTATGATGTGTGATAGTGGTGATAGTAAGCTAGTGGACATAAACATCACAGCTCAGGGATGTAGAGGTATACTTAAGAAAATGATAAGTGTCATATAATGTTTAAAGTTGGGAATCTTCAAACTTATGGATTTCAATTGTATTACATAAGGAATCATTAGAGGAAATATTGTGTAGACAAGAAGTTATCAGCACTGTTTTATCGAATTCTAGTCTTGGTGTTTGAATCAGGAAAGATAATTGGGTCAGAATTATAACTGAAATAAACATTAAATTGAAACAGAAACTTATTCAATAACAGAAAATAATACATTTTTATACCTTAGTGTGGATAAAGCTTAAAATGATAAGAAAGTAAAGACTTAAAATTCAATATACTATATGATATACATGAAACTATTTTTATGAATTTTTAGATAAGACAACTATAGAGATTAAAATTAAAATTATACTGCTTATATGTGATGGAATGAAGGGAGGTTACCTGTGAATAATGATCACATGTGTGAAATTATGGAAATGTTATAAACCTGAGTTGTAATATTTGTCTAGAATTTTGAATTTATTAATATCTATGGATTATAAATATGGAATGTGTGAATTATTCTAAGTTATTCTTCAAGTAAACTGTTAAAAAATGCAGATCCTGGTAAAAATAGTATCCTTTTTTATTTAACATAAAAAATATTGCTTGTTATTTGAAGGAGTAGTCTGATACTGACACACTGTAATTATCATCTGACTTTTCATAAATGTATCAATTTATTGATGAGGATTTTACCATTGCTTTCTGACTTGCTCAACTCAGTGTCTATTTGGAGAAAACCTGATCCTATGAATTCAGATTTGTTCCTATAGGCTTTGTTTTCTATATTACACTTAAAAAACAACTAGGAAAGTGCATGTTTTTCAGATGTGACTTGCAATCAATAACTGACAGTGCAGAATAAAAGAAAATGCAAGGTTTTAAAAAATAAACACCATTTTATGATTATCAAACAATATTTAAATGATGATTTACTATTAGATAAAAAGTCCTTGCATTTTGAGAGCATCTTTTGCTCACTTAAGAATAGAACAGAAGGGAAAAAAATATTTTTGTTTAATTGGCACATTATAACAATATAATTTTATTATCTCAAGTCTACAGATTATTTTTGGAACTTTTTTGTATTTAAAGTGTTTATTTTTCCCTTAGAATGATATACAAAAAGGAAAATACAGGAGTATCCACCACTGGCTGCTAAAAATTTCTCTGCTACATCTAAATTATAAGTACTTGAAATTCAGCAATGACATCGAACAAAACTTGCACTGCGCACCCAAACATGTGTGTGCCGATGGAGCATCATGTTATGCCTTTAAATTCAAACATGAATGTTAATTTTCTATCAAATTGGGACTTGGGGAAAAATATAATTATCAGAAATCCAGAACACTGTGAATTGGCTCCAAGCTCGTTTCTTTCAATGCAGAAAGTTGCGGTCAAAACTTCAGAAGTTGAATTTTCCATTCCTTCTAGTTTATATAAATCTCTTATTTGTCCAAAGAAGCATTGCATTGACACAATCATGGAAAAATGTGGAAGATTCAATATTTATTTTTCAAAAACAAAATCAAGTCTTCAAAAAGTTGTTATTATGGGCCCCTCAGAAAATGTTGAAAAGGCAAAGAAAAAGTTTCTTGAACTACTGGAAGAAGATAAAGCTAAGAATTATTCTGTGGATGTCCCTGTCAAGTCAAAATATCATCAGTTTCTCAAGAATAAGAATGGTGGCAATCTTCCAGATACATGTGTAAAACTGGGGGCATGTGCAGTTTTCCCTACTCTAAATAATAAGAATCAGGATTTTGTAACAATCATAGGAAAAGAGGACGCTGTTAAAGAGGTACAAAAAGTACTAAACCTCTTGTTGAAAGATTTAGAGTACATCGTGGAGGACAGCATACTGATAAACTGTAAGTTTCACCATTATTTTGTCATGCGAAGGTACCAGCTTATACGAGAAATGACTGAAGTCTATGCTGGTATGATTATTAACTTCACATATGGAGGAAAACAGAGCATTAGAGTTACAATGAAAGGAGAAAAGGCTTGTGTTGAAGCAGCAAAGAAACATATACAACAAATTTTTGAGCCCTTGGGTTTCCATGTCACAACACAATATGTTATTCCTCAAAAGTTCTATACATTTTTCATGGGACCACTTTCTTCCAAAGTTCAGCAAATTGCTAGAGATTTCAAAGTTCAACTCACATTTCCAGACAAAGGAAAGCCAACTATGTATGTACATCCAGTGATTCTGGAAACTGAGAAAGAAAAGTGGGGAAAGAGCAGTGAAGAAATTGTTTTTAGTAACCAAAGGAAAAATAAAACCATACTTATCTCAGGTCAAATGGAAAATTGCAAAGCAGCTATGGAAGCTCTTGATTATCTAATTCCATTCACTGCTGAAGTTCTGATTCCCTCTCACCTGCATCCTTACATCATTGGTCACAAAGGAATTGGAATAAAGAAGCTAATGAGTGGATTTGATGTTCATACTCAGGTGTCGCAATCTGGAGGTGATTCTGATATCATATCCATAATGGGTCTTGCTGCAAAGGTGAAGCAAGCCAAGATTAAATTAGAGAAGCAAATTAATGCTTTACAAACAAAAATAGAAGATCGAGAACTAAGAAACTTTAAGCTAATGTTTACTCTAGATGCAAAATACCATTCCATAATCACTGGTCATAAGGGCTTGTTTATTGCTCAGATTTGCAGAGAGCATGATGTTAATATCCATTTTCCAAAGAAAGCAAACTGCAAGACACAAGACCAAATCACAATTACAGGCTATAAAGAGAATACCTTTGCTGCTAAAGACGCAATAATGAGAATGTTACATAAGATAGAAAAAACAGTTTCTAAAGAAATCCCCATAAACTACCAGGTTCGTGACAGTATATTTGGAATTGGTGGAAAATTAATCCATAAAATTAATGAACGATTCCACGTAGACATTCGGTTACCTCCAAAAGGATCCTGGAATACTAACATCACCGTGATTGGACTCCCTGACAATGTTCAGGAAACAATTGACCATATCCTTGATCTTGAGAAGCATTACCTTTCAGCTATCATAAATTATGACTCTCAACTGGAGAGTCTTAAGAACACCTATCTTTACAAGATAACGATGGAATCACCTAGGAGTTCTGGCAAAAAAGATAGTCCTCATTGTGCAAAATCCACTCCTAACTCTCCCAATGATGATTCTAAAGATTTTCCCCAATTGAAAAAACAAACATCTCCTAAGATTCATCCTTGGAGACCATAATCAAAATCATGATTTAAAAATTAATAAAAATTGTTTCCACCTGGTACATGAAAAAATTGTGAAAAATATTTCTTGACTAATGTGGTTAATGTATTATAGGCACATTTTGACACATTCACATATATACTTTTTACTTCCAAAATTTGACACAGGAATATCACATGCTTCTGCGTAAATGTATGCAATATGTACCCAATTGTTTCTTGATTGTACTGTAGACTTGTTCTTATAACTGCTTTCATAGCACACAAACTCATTGTTTTTAACACATACTCTATTGATGTATTCAACATATGCCACAGGTTTGCTAACTACTGTGGAATATCAGACTACAATTTCCCATTTTATTATGATATTCAGCAACTGTCACAAGGTGGATACATCTTTACTTTTAGATAACGAGTATATGGTTAACTTCATAAAACCACAATCTAATTGTGCTCTTTTTGTTTGTTGTTTTTTATCTTCTTTGCATTACTTCTTATTTGTTTAATAAGGATCAAAAAAGCCCCGTTCCCACCTTTGACGCTTTACAGCATGGGAGGAAACACAAAGTGGAATCAGTGTACAATGCTGTTGTAGAACTTGCACATTAAAAATAATGCAACGGTGAATTCCAGAGGATCATATGTGCTAAAGAGCATAGGATTTTGTTGAATGGAATTGTACACTTTGGTAACAGCTTAAGAATTCCATAGTTTAGTTTGTCTTTTTTTTTTTTTTAGTCTCTATATACTCTTTAAAATCCATCATAGAGTGAGAAAAAGTTTAAGCTTCAAAAGACACTATGCTTTAACCTTCTTTTCTGTGATCTCTTTGATCTGGTAAACTTCAAGGATGTCAAAGTGTTTTTAGTTTGCTGTTCTTTCATTTTTCTTTTTTTTTTTTTTTTTCGTTTGTGTGGGGGTCTGAGGGGTTGATAGTGCTACTGCTAAAAGTACTTGATGTCTGATATACCATTTCATACCTTCCAGTACTTACACTATTTCATTCAAGTTAATTTTCTATATCATATTATTTTCCCAGTAGTATCTTTAATCCACAGATTGGTAATTATTATCAGCCAAGCCTAACAGAATTCAAATCAACTCCACTTATACATCAGAAAGATGCTACTCACTGTAAACTCAGCTGTGTCCTCACTTAGACATGCATAACAGCTACAATCCCACTTTGCCTTTGAGCTAGGATCATTCTCACTCACATATTTAACCAAAGATAATTAACTATGATGGGAAGACAGAAAGAATTTTTCCCAACAAAGCTAATGGCTGACTCATAGAGAGGAAATTGTTTTCTCTATAGTGTCTCAGATATCTTTACACCTGAAATTGCCTTTCTAAACAATCTCTAGCACTTCTCAGAATTTTCTAGTTCTGGATTTTATTTTTTTCCTATGGTATATCTAGAAAAAAATCTTATACACAGGCAAAAATTCTGTCTACCTCTGCCTACCAGAGTGAGCATTCTTATAAACATTTATAAAAATAAACAAACAGGGTGGTATTCTTATAAAAGTGGGCATAAACAGTAATTTTAGAAGTGATGATATTGAATTAAGATATTAGAATTATTATTATTATTATTATTATTATTATTATTATTATTATTATTATAGAGACAGTGTCTCATGTAGGAGAGATCTTGATCAAACTCCTGCTTCTCCCAGTTCTTCTTTGCAAGTACTATAAGTACCAGAATGTATTACATGAAGTGAGTATTCAGTTTCAGAGTGTATCAACACATTTTACTTAAGTCTTCCATAAGTAAAATAGTTATCTGTAGTTGGTCAACATCACCAAGAAGAGTTACTTTGAGTAAAGACAACAAGATATTACATTAGAACAGTATTGAGTTTGCACTATCAGCCTTGCATCTTTAAGGATTATAGGCAACTATGTTGATACTTGTTTGTAAACCATTATGCTTCCCATGAATCTGAGATCTGTTTATATATATATGATTTAATTAATATAGCAGATATTTTTGTTTCACTTGAATACTTTCCTTACAAGTCAGTCATTGCTTACTAGAAGGAATTTAGACTGTGGTACTACAAAATACATGGAGACTCAAATTACATATATTTCAATGCTAAATAATGATCTATTTCATGTTTTATTTCAAATTATTTTGCAGGAATTTCTTTCAACAAAGCTGTATTAGCCAGGTTCTTTAAAGAAAGAAATAAAATTTGCTAAATGAGTATATAGTAATAGGACATTTCTTACAGTGACTTCACTCTGTGATCCAGCTAGTTCAATAATGGCTTTCTCTCAAAGGATGGAAAAAGATTCTAGTACTTGTTCAGTATATGAGGCTGGATATCTCAATGGGTCTTCAGTCTATATTGTAATCTTGAAGAAGTAGTCCAGTGAAGAAATGTCTCAGCAACAGGAATAATGAACTTGCTAGCAGGAATCAAGGCAGGCAGATAAAAAGCAATCGTTTCCCTTTTCTGTGTTATTTTTGAATGACTGCCATCAGAATATGTGGCCAAGGTTCAGAGTGTATTTTCCCACCTCAATGATCGAATAAGAAAAATTCCTTATAGGCACACGTAGCTGATTGGTTTTTCTTTGTTTGGTTTGTTGATTAGGTTATTTTTTGTTTGTTTATTTGTTTTTTGGATATTAATGTAATCAAATTGACGACCATATTTGTGATCATAAGTTTTTCGTTTGTCAACTTAGCATATAAACACATATTATTAAAGTGTTCTTAATTTCAAATGAAAACAACATCCTTGTCTTAATTCTGCCAAATATTATATAATATTTATCATCCAATAATTTGTGTGGGCCCTTTCTGGGACAAGAACTCTAATATCGATGACAGTGGAGGGGAGGACATGTGACAGGTGGAGTAGTTCCTAAAAAGCCACAGTATCATATTTACTTGGTACCCTTATTTTACATTCAGTATTTTCAAAGTGAAGTGAACCAACAAGTGAAAGTTTACAGAAGCACATTTGGCCATCAGCAATTGGGTAAGGACAACTCATTCTTTTAGCTATTTTTTTCAAGCCATTCTCTTCCAGGTAGCAAGTGAAGTCATGCATAGTAAATAGGCAATACTAGCAGTGCTTAATGAACATCAGTATGTAATAATCGAGTTTTGTCCTCATTTTACTTCACTGTAAGCACATATTTAACCATTGAGAGTATCCTAATCTGTTCTACATTCCAAGGTAATGAAATAGAGGTAAAAATACATATAAATCTCTGCCGAGTGTACAGGTATATATGCACCAGTTCTTTACAAGTTGCATAGAAACACTCACTTCAAAAAAACCTTTATTTCTGAAGCTGGTCACAAAGGGCAAACATATCTTCACTTCCTTTTTACATACTTAGAATTCTAATAATTCTCTCCCAAAGGTTGTTCTTATCAATTTTCTAGTCATCCCCTTTAAACTTGCTTACCAGCAAGTAAATTGTTGAGAGCCCACTTAATCACTAAACAAATACACTTCCAGACAGGGAAAATGTACATCCATCCATACTGCCTGACATTTTCCACACTGTCAAGATTTCCCTTCACCAGTGTCTTTCAAGATTGTTTCAAAATGTGGTTCCAGAGATATTGCAGCTGTCCACTTGTGGGTGGTGCCTTATTGGGTAGAGATTTTTCTTCCTCAGTCATCCCATCATAGGGAAGATTCCATGAGAACTGGGACCATGATTGGCTTATGAAGGCATCAATATAAAAGTCAAAACCACAAAGCATTTTGGCAACTCCTTTAAGTCATTTGCTTGTTCACTCAGTACCTCCTTGGGCCTGACCATTTCCTTCTGATAATGGATTGTTGTCAGTTAGGTTAGCTAATACAGAGCTTATTATGGCCAATTAGCATGATACAAGAAATATCTGCCATGTTATGAAATGGAAGTGATTGAATGAACATAATGGCAGCAATTACTTTACAAACCACATATATGAACAAAACTTCATTTATAAAGCTCTAACTGTTGAAAAAATCACAAAGACAAATAAAAGTGCAAGGGTACAAGGCAATAGAAAATAAAAATCTTTGTTTACTGTCTTGATCCTGTACAGCTCCCCCCAAACCTCGTCCTTTTGAGGAAATGGCAAAGACATCCCTAAGCTAGGCTCAGGAAATGACAAAATCTTCCCCCTTAGTCATGAAGATTAGTTACAACTATCTCCAGGATAGACCCGTATACAATGAACACTGACTCTTTATTCTTCTATATATAATAACACTACTTATAAAAAATATCTCCAAAGTCTAATGATTGACTTAAAAAAATACAGAAAAAAAATTAGCATTGTAGTGAATTTGAAACAGGAGCAAGTCTTAATTAAGGTTCCTATTTCTGTGAAGATTTAACCATGACCATAGCACCTCTTTTTATTGTAACATGTTTTTATTGATTATTTGCCAATTTCACATAATCACATTGTACTTGCTTCCCAGTCATCCAAGGCCCACTCACATGCTTGTGAGCTGCCACCCTGACACCCCCAAAGAAAAAAATACAAACATAAATATCATAATCAACAACAAAACCCCACAAGTTCAATTTGTGTTGCCTATATACTCATTGGAGCATTGTAAAACACCATGTGGCCATTTATCATCCCATTTATTACCAGGTTTGATTCAGGTGATCTGCCTGGATAGGTGGTCTTCTTCCTCTGGCACCATGTCCATCTTGAGGCTGTGCACTTAGTAAAAGAGGGCAGCCTTACCCAAAGAGGAGAAAGAGTATTTAGTCAAGGGTAGACAAGTAGTTGTGCTGCCCTGCTAGAAACTGTAAATAAACAAATTTTATAAGGAAAATATTTAATTGAGGCTGAAAAACAGGTTCAGAGATATAGTCCACCATTGTACTCATAGGAAACATGGTGGACACAGGCAGTCATAGTGCTAGAGAATTGTTTGTGAGAGATGCATAATCAGCAGTAAGTAAGTGTGACACAGTACCAGGCTTGGAGTTTCAGGACCAGGCTGAAACTCCAAAGCCCACCCTTCACTAACATACTTTTTACCACTAGGTAAACCTATAACAACAAAGCCCCATCTCCAATAATACAACTTCCTGATTTTTGAGGGTGCATTTTAATACATTTCACCACATTCCACTCTGACCCCATAGGCTTGTAGTCATATCATAATGCAAAATGCATATAGTCCAACATCAAAAGTCCCCATGGTCTATAAAATTCTCTCCACTGTTTAAAAGATGAATGTTCAAAGTCTCTTCTGAGATTCAAGACAATCTTCTCAGTGTAGCCATCTATAAAATCAAATAAAAAAGCAGATCACATACTTCCAACATACAATGGCACCATATATATATTGCCTTTCCAAAAGGGAGGAAAGGGAGCTCTGTGAGGAAATACTTGACAAAGCAAGACCAAAACTCATATGGGAAAGCTCCACACTCTACATCTCCATGTCTGATGTCAAATCACTCATCAGCTCTCCAGCTCCTTTCAATTATTAGGACTCAAATATACTTCTTTCTCTTGGGCTGGTTCCATTTGCTGTTAGTAGCTCTCTTTGGCAGGTATCTCATGTCTCTAGAATCTCTAACATCTTGGGGTTTCCAAGGCAATACACACATCACTTTCCCAGCATTACACCATCACCACTCCATGTTTCCATGTTGATAGAAATCTCCCCTCACATATGCCTGGCCTCAGCAACATTCCTTAGTTTTGGTGTTATATGACTATAAAGCCAGAACCATGTTTCCAAAGCTACCAAGTTTTGCTGTTTGATAGGGCTGAAACATATCCCCCTCCTTGTTCAAATACATTTCCACTATATTTTTCTTTTTGGTGGTTTTGTGCACTGCCTAAGCTTGTCTGTCTTGAAAGTTTCTGTGTAGACCAGAATAGCCTCAAGCTGGTGTATTGGTATTAATGACATATGCCACTATGCTCAGCCATAATCTGTTTTTTAATTCCTTTCCACAAGTTGGACTCAACTAAATGAGCTCTTGCCCTGATGTTATCTCTCCATTGAGTCTATTTAGGATCTGGTTTTTCTTTAAACATTTTCATGGTTCACTGTATTTTCTCAAACTTGTACATTTTGTATATTTCTTTTCATAGTCTCCTCATTTTCAGAATAGAGTTTTATAAGATTAATAACTATGCAACATAGTTAGTACTAGGCTATCTTGAAATCTCTGCCTCTGCTACTAATATAGGGCACTTCAATTTAACTTAGGCATATATTTTGAACAAGGGCAAAATCATCCACATTCTTCACCAAAATATTATAAGAACATTGTCTAGGTGACTTATTAATATTTTCACCTCTAAAAGTTCTTGAGTCAGGCTGTCATAATCTACATTGCTCTAAACACCTTGGTCTTTCCTGTTCCTAACTAGTATGCCCCATTAATCTCTATGTAAACCATCCAACTATGTTCCTAATCCAAAGTCTCAAAGTCCACATTTCGCCTAAAAACATAGTCAAGCCCATCAGATTCTATCCCTGATACCAGCTTCTATGTGGTTTCTACTGCCGTGAAAAGAAACCATGATCACAGCTAATCTTAAAAACAAAAAACATTTAACTGGATTTGGCTTATAAATTCAGAAGTTTACTTCATTATTTATGTGAAGTAAAACATGGTGGCATACAGGTAGATAAGGCACTGAAGAAGTAGCTGAGAGTTCTATATCCATATGTCCATGCAGCAGGAAGAATGGCATAGGGCCAGACTTGAGATTCTGAAATCAAAATGCAGATGTCCCTGATAGGCCTGTCCAGCACTGTGTAGGTGGCAAACAAAACAAAAAGACAAAACAACAACAACAACCATAAAAGCAAATTCACTCATTGGATTTCTTTTCCCAATATTCATAGTCTGTGCCTCACAAACATCTGTGACTCCAGGTCCAGGTTATCTGAGGTCCTCTGTATTTTCAGGTTAAACCTTTGAATGTTTTCAAAATACAAACTTTATTTTATATTATTTTGAGATGTTATCTTTAAAATTTAATTTTATTTATTTATTTAAATCTCAAATGCTACCAGCTTCCTATCTTCAGTAAAAGCGTTCCTTTCCCTACCCCCTACCCCTTTTCTCTCAGAGGTTGGGACCCTCCTGGGTATCCCATACATATCCTGAAATATCAAGTATCTTCAGGATTACTGGTGCCTCCTCTCCCACTAAAGTCAGGCAAGGCTTTCCTTTTGGGGAACAAATTCCAGTCAGGATAGTTTTATGGAAAGCCCATGCTCCAATTGTTGTGGAACCCACATGGAGACTGAGTGGAATGTTTGCTACACATGTGCCTGGGCCCTTGTCCAGCTCACGTATACACTTTGATTTTGGCTTTGGATCTGAGAGCTCCTATGACTTCAAATTAGTTGACATTGTTGGTCTTCCTATATAATTCATATTCCTTTCAGGACCTTCAATCATTTTCCCAAATTCTTTCATAAGAGTCCCTTATGTCCATCAATTATTTAGCTGTGTATATCTGTATCTGTTTCCAAAAAAAATTAGATAGATAGATAGATAGATAGATAATTCCAAATATGTTTTATTTTCACTATTTTGTGTAACAAATAGTGTTAACATTTTTTTTTTAATTTAATCATCTATTATACGGACACTTTGCTGAAGTTGCTTATCAGTTGTAGGATTTCCCTGGTGAATTTTTGGGGGCACTTATGCAAATTGTCATAGCATCTGCAAGTGAATATATTTTGAGTTTCTCCAATTTATATCTACTTGCTTTATCTCCTTAAGTTGTGTCATTTCTCTAGGTTGACCAACAAGTGTTATATTGAATAGGTTTGGAGATGGTGACCGCCTGTCTTGTTTCTGATTATAATTGAATTGCTTTGAGTTTCTTTGTATGTAATTTATTTTTGTCTTTTGGGTTATTATAAATTGCTTTTATATGTTTAGGTATGGCATTTTTATTCCTGCTTTCTCCACGATTTTTATCATGAAGGGGTGTTGGATTATTTCAAGGAGCTTTATAGTGTCTAATGAGATAATGACATGCTTTGTTTTTGTTTTGTTTTCCATTTACTTACAAGGTTGACTACATTAAGTGATTTTATTATGTTCTACCACCCCTCCATGTCCAGGATGAACCTTCATCATGATGGACAACCTCTGTAATGTGTTCTTGGAAACAGTTTGTCTAATTTTTGAGTATATATATATTTTTATCTTTCTTCATAAGGGTCATTGGTTTGTAACTTTCTTTGTTTGTTGATTAGTTCATGCTTCAGCATCAGTATGACTGTCCCTCATAAAATGAATTTGGCAAAGATCCCTCTGTTTTTATTTTGGGGAATAATTGAGGAATACTGGCATTAGCTCTTCTTTGAAAGTCCATTGGAATTCTATACTAAAGCTGCCTGGCCCTTGGTTTTCTTGTTTGTTTGTTTTCCTTTATTTGTTTGAAATATTTTAATGACTCTTCAACCTCCTTGTGAGTTGTAAGTCTGTTAAAATGTTTATCAGATCTTGATTTAACTTTGATAAGTGGTATCTATTTAGACCATAGTCAGTTTCCAGTGTTGTGGATTCTAGAATTTTTGTAAGTATGTGCAAATAATTCTTTGGATTTCCTTGGTGTGTACTGCTACATTCCTATTTTTCTTTCTGATTTTGCTAATTTGATATTTACTTTATGACTCTTAGTTTAGATAATCATTTGTCTGTCTTGTTTATTTTCTCAAAAAACAACTCTTGTTTCATTGATTGCTTGTATTCTCTTTGTTTCTATTTTATTGATTTGACCTGTTAGTTTAACTAATTCTCACTATCTACTTCTCTTGGATGTGCTTATTTCTTTTTGATTTAAAGATTTTAGGTATGCAGTTAAGCTGCTATATGAGAGAGATCTCTTCATTTTTTCATGTACATACTTAGTGCTATGAAATGTCTACTTAACACTACTTTCATTGTCTCCCATAAGTTTGGCAATGGTTCTCTTTTCACTTTCCATGAATTCTAGAGAGTCTTTAATTTGGTCATTTCTGTGTTTAGTTTTGTTTCAATAGAGCATTATTCTGTTACCTTGAGTTTGTATGTTTTCTGATATTTCATTGAAATCCATCTTTCTGAGAAGATGTACCAGTTTAATTCTATTTTCTTTTATCTGATAAGACTTGCTTTGTGACTAAATATGTGGTTAATTTTGGAGACAGTTCTGTGAGGTGTTGAAAAGAAGGTATATTCTTCTCTGTTTAGATGATCTGTTCTGAAGATATCTGTTAGGTCCTTTAGGTTTATATATTTTTTTTATTATTTTCATATTTTATTTGCATTTCAAATGTTTCCCCCTTTTCAGATATCCCCTTTGGAACCCAGATGTCCCTCAATAGAGGAATGCATCAGGAGCCGGGGCCTCCATACCATCCCTGGGAATCTGACCTTCTGAGATCCAGCTGTGTTTGTACAAGTTAAGCTGGAGACATCAGAGCCAGGGTCTTCACACCATCCTTGAGAATCTGGCCTTAATGACCTTCCAAAAACCAGCTGTGTTTTTACCAGATAAGTTGTCCTTCCCACCTCCAGGAAATAGACCATAAAACAGTTTGACCCCAGATGTCTGGCTTAATAAAGTAATTAAACCATGACAGTTTGGGGGCCATAAGCTTCCTTTGCCTCTCCCCTCTGCATTCGTTTTTTCTTTAAAAGCTACATGTGTCTGGAATAAAGTTGGGACCTTGACAAGACTCTGCTTGGTCCTACTCTTCTCTCTCGCCCATTTTTCTTTCAGGCTTGGTCCTCCTCAAACCCCACGAATAACGAGGTCCCGCTGGATGGGACAGGAACGGATAAAGAAAGTGTGGTATATTTACACAATGGAATACTACTAAGCTATTAAAAACAATGACTTCATGAAATTTGGAGGCAAATGTATGGAACTTGAAAATACCATCCTGAGCGAGGTAACTCAGTCACAAAAGAATGAACATGGTATGTTCTCACTGATAACTGATTATTAGCCGAAAAGGTCGAAATACCCAAGAGCCATTTCACAGCAACCATAGGGGTGAGTGTGAGGTCCCAGAGGGAGGAGTTGTAGATGGGACTGAAGGAGCTGATGGAGTTTGCAGCCCCAGGAATGCAGCAACAGTGCAACTGGCCTGATTCCTTGATGCTCCTGGAGACTGGATGACGAACCAAAGAATACACATGGAGGGACCCATGGTGATGGCCACATATGCGGCAGAGGAGGGTCTTGTTAGTCATCAGGGGGAGTAGAGGCCCTTGGGCCTGAGGTTGTTTGATTCCCCCACTATATGAGAATGCCAAGGAATGAAGATGAGAGTTGGTGGGTGGGTAGTTGCGGGAATACCCCTATAGTGACGGGGAAAGCGATAGGGAATAAAGAGGTTCCAATAAGGAGACCTGGAAAGGGATTAATATTTAAAATGTGAATAAAGTATGAAAAAATAAATAGAAAAAAAAATAATTGACATGACATTTTGGAGCTGAGGTGGGAGCTATTTACCCTGTAAGAGACATGTCTTCCTTCTAGAGCACAACTCTGCTCTGGGCAAAGGCAGTGTGGCAGACCGCCTCCTACATCAAGAGACAGCTTGACTCTTAGGAGGTCCATCATAACTTGGCTCAGGTAAACAGGTAGAAGCCCTGAAAGAGGAAAAAAAAATCCCTTAAAAAAATACAGGACAGTAAAATCAAACAGGTGAAAGGATTGAACAAAACGATCAAGGATTTTGTTTTCCTTTTTTTTCTCATTCTTTTTTTCGTTTTTTTTGTTTCTTATTCTTTCCTTATTTCTTTGTTTCTTTGTTTTTTAGATTTAAGATTTTCTTTGACCAATACATTCATTTCCTCGTATTATCTTCTGTGTCTGAGTATCTCTTTCATTTCTTGTATTCTTTTAGTAATGCTTGCCTCTGTGGTGCCTGTTTGCTTAATTATATTTTTTCATCTCCTGAATTCCTTCAGGTTGTGTTTCCTTAATTGATTTCCACATTTTATTTTGAGGTTTTGAAAACTTTCATTCTTTTCCTTCAACTCTTTGTTGTTGTTTATTTCAACTTAGTATTCTTTAAGGGATTTATTGATTTCCTCTATCTACTGATGGTTTTGTTTTTTTGGTTTTTTTCTTTCTTTCTTTAAGGGATTCATTCATTTCCACTTCAAGAACCTGTATTGTCTTCATAAATTTTTAATGTCCTTTTCTTCTATTTCAGATTTCTTCAAATATTCAGGATTTTCTGTAGTAGTGTAGCTGGGATCTGGTGAAGAAATATTGCTTTGATGCTTGTTGCATGCTAATACTGGCATCTAGGAATCTGAGTATGGGGTCATTTTAGGTCTAGGTGCTCATCTCTGAGCTTGACTTTGTTGGGTGAGTGTTTCATTCCTGTTTCTGTTTTCTCTCTGATCTTCTGGCTCCTGTAGAATATAATCTATCTGGGGGTCTTTTCCTGAGTTGGAAAATTGGATGTGGCTAAAACGAGGGGAGGAGATGCTGGATAATAAGGTGGAAGGATCTGATAGAATAGAGGGGAGATCCCCCAACTTGGGTAGATACTGGGACATGATGATAAAGTTAGCAGGCTGAATTGGAGATAATCTCATGGGGAAGAACACACCGAGTAAGTAGGGGAGGATAACAGATCTAAATGGATTTCTGGTAGCTGGCATGGTCTCTGGTCAAGCAGAGGGTCTCTGACCAAGTTATGGACTGGGACACTAGAACCAGGAGTAGAGGGGAGACTGAACATAATATATGAGGGATGAACAGAGACACTTGGAAATGTAAATTTTATTTCTTTGATATATATAACTTGTTTAAAAGTACATCAGTATTTATTATCTCTTCTAATTTTGTAGCACTTTTTTTTCCCCCAAATGGCATACTACTATGTAACTAGTTCCGCTGTTCTTTACCTTTCAAATGTGGTGATGCCACTTTAGCCTTTTTGTTTTTCTTTCCAAGGCAACAAAACATTTAGGTAATGTTGAAAATTTTATTCAAACCATAGTTGTTCATTTTTTATATTTTTGCAATGATACCAGGAAATCAAATGTTTGGTTGGGCCATAATTGTGACTGCATTTTAAAATTATCAAAGTCACTCTATTCAACCACAGTATGGTTCAGTTTTCTCCCAACACAACCTATATCAGTGACTTTCATAATTATCTACCTGCCTTAGTATATTCAGCATCGTTTTATGTTTCTGAGTAATACAACTATCTGAATACGTCAAGTATTCAAACTTAAAGATCTATCCTTAATAATCAGTGTGATAAAACTACTACACATTTAAGTTTCAACTGTAGGAGAGTAAGTAATGGATGACATTGGAAATTACCCTTCTATCAAAAAGAAAATGTATCTCGTATCTAATTGGTTTATGGAACATTTCTAATTACATGGGTAGAAATCTCCTAGAGAGTCAGGATAATTTGAGCAATGAATTTTCTTCCTGACATTAATTATCTCTTAATCCTTATATATTTACCCTAAATTTTCAGAGTTATAAAGATATACATATAATATGCAGATCATTGACATTTAATCAAGTGTTAACTGGATATTATAATATTCTATGACTGTAGAATTCAATATATTTAAGAGGAACTTCAGCACAAAAATGTGCATAGAAATTAAACAGAATGAATGAATAAGCAATACTTAAATAAAACTGAAAAATGATCTTATGACCATCACTTATGAATATTTTTAAATGTAACTGTTAATAATGATATTCTCGTTTGAATTATTAAATAACAAGGCAATCTTATTTTTAAAATAGATTGTATAAGTTCAAAGAAGAGCTTTTAAACAGGAAAAATAATTAAGTAACAAAGTTTAAGAACTATTAAACTCAGGCAATTATACCATTGCAAATTTGTTTCCACATCAATAATAGGATGCTAAAGAGATATTATGAACATGGAAGTAAAAAGAAAGTAACATTATTAGTTAAATTGCTGTTGTGTCACTGAATACAAAATCTTTACATTTAATTAAAATGCTTTGATTACAGTTCTGGCTTCAAATGTAAATCTTCACAGCTAATTTGTGGTTTTTTCATTTGTAATAGGTAACTATAAAAAGGGTAGCTATCTACAAAACTCTTATATTTGTTTCCAGCACTTCACATCATGAATTTAATAATACCATTTCCCTCAAAATTTAATTTCCTGCAATGTATTGTTTCTTGATACATCTGTCATTTATCTAAAAATACATTAATGGAACATTTATTTTTGTTATAAATAATTGTATGAAGTATAATCTGCTACCGTAATATGTTAGAAAAATTTAATTTACATAGTGCCTATCACATTTGTCCCAATCTCTTCTTTTTCTTCCATTTCTGGCAAAATGTGTGAAATATTTTGTCTAATTTGTTACTACCCCCATAAATCGCATATAATATATTTCATGTTTTTTTTTCTCTTTTCTGTCAGTCCTTCTTTCATTTAGGTAAAATGTAGAATATGACTGTCCAGATACCTCAGTGACTTGAGCATTATTTTTTAGAAATGCTACATAGCCTTAACATAAAGATGAGGTAGATAATGTCTTCCTTTTCAGGATTGCTTCCATATATTAATGGCTTGTTAGATAGTTACCAAATTATTAGAAGTGATATATAAAGTGTATATACCTATGTGTACATGACAATTGTGTGTACTTGGTAAGATAAAGATTTTGACAACATTTATTAAGTAATTTTCAATAATTGTAGCTTGAAAAACACCTTTATTCTATACAGAAATCATGTACAAGTATAAAATTGCTATGATAATGCATTGTAAGTTCTTATTCTTCTTTAGCAACATCAAATATCTAAATAAAAAAAATTTCACAATGCTGTACGACATGTAGAAATAAGAGTTTGAGAACTTAACACAGAATGAGGCATGAAATTCTGATAACTACTCATATTTAGCCTGCATTTTCTCAAATATTTTCTTTTCTATTTAATTACTAATTTTCTTTCCTTCATCTAACAGGTATACAAGTATTATACATTACATCTCTTTAAAATTACAAAACATGCTGAAACACATCAGCATGGTTTTACAAATGAAATTACAAAACATCTTTCTCACCTTCCTTTTGACACAATTCTTGTTCATTTTAACTTCTATCACAAAAGAATGAAAGAAAAAGAAAAAAGAAAGTGAATCAAACACAAGAACAATAAGAAAAAAACAACAAAAGCTAATAACTAGTAGGTGAACTTCCTGAGATAATCTGCATCAGATTATGATCCTTGACAGATTTGTGTGTATAGACAAGACCCAGTAGAAAATCATTTTAGGAAAGATTCCTGCTGTTAATATGCTTTCCCTGTTATTATTAAATACATATAGCATTTACTAGGTATTAGCTCATGCTTATGAGGGGATCACTGCAGATCTATGAAGATGTATTGTCTTGTAGTGATGCTATATATACAAATAGATTATTTCTTAATATTTAATGATGATCCTATAAGAATTCCTAAAATTATAACAGTGATTATTAAGCTGTTTTATAGTGGGTCCATTTCTAATAGTCAAAACTGTATTGAAAACTATTCCAGTCTCCAATGTGTCACCAGCTAATTGCTTCTAGATAGTAACCAGACTTTCTACTACTCAGAGCACATTCAAAGAGGTTGTATAACAATTTACCAAAGGTCATGAAAAGGGAAATAACAATTTATTATAGGTACTAGGACAGAAGATAAAATATTGACTGGGCTTAATCTATACAAAACTTCACTAATAACATAGTTATGCTAACTTCAATGAACCTGTGGAGCTGAAACAGGAAATGAATGTTTAGCCAGATAATTACTCTTAATGGATATGAATGAAAACATTCTCTGTTGTAAACTTCTGTTTCAATTTATGATTTGATTTTATGTGTGAACTTGTGATAAACATTTTACCATGTGATCATGTATTCTGAAAGATGTTTAGGTGCTGAGGAAAAAGAGAAGGGTCAAAACTGAGCTGAGGAGAACGTTTTAGACAGAACATTTTTAGTCAGATCTGAAGAGAACTTAAGAGAGAGCAGAAGGAATAGCTCCCCAGGAGCCTGCTGCTCTCCCTGTTGGACCTTGCTCTGGAGAGCACAAATCCTCCCACTATTAACAGCTCAGGCCATCCCTGACACTGAGTCTCCAGCTGCAAGATGGACTCCTGTGATCTAATGAACAGATCACCTGCCACCTGATAGAAAGTTAACACTGTTCACTACCTCCTATCTGGTGGACAGACCACATCCATCTGTCTACAACGCCTGCCCAGATGCTGCTATTTCAAGCCCCTGCACAAAACTTCTGAGGACTGACTGCTGCCCTTAAGTGAGCTGGATTCTCCTGGGAAGTATCTGGTCTGTCCACAGCCCATGGTCATAGATTCACCTTCAGAGGGACTCTTTCCCTCCCTGATCCAAGAAACCTCTTTCTCTCATTTTATCCTGTAGACCAATTGGTTTTCCTGAGAAGCCAGTTTGTAGCTGTCTCTCTGATGTATATTCCTTTTTTTCAACACAGTAGCCCCTATGTTTTTTTCTTTCTTGACTGCTCTTCCTGGACATAATCATTTTCTTCACTTTGAATAAACTACGAATGCTATTTGAGAGAGAGAGAGAGAGAGAGAAAGAGAGAGAGAGAGAGAGAAGAAAAGGAGATGACAGCATGGGACAGAACAGGTCTTTTCTTAATAACAAGGCAGGCTAAATCTTATTAAAAGGAACAAACTTTCTTCTTGCAGACTTGGGTTTACTTCATTTACCATTAAAAAGGGTAGAAGAAATTTCTTTCCATATGCAATAAAGAACGAGCTCATTTTTCACCCAGAATGAGTGAGATCTTTCTGCACTGATGAGATGCCTGGTCTTTTGTTCCAAACGCATATGTAAATTTATGTGTGTGTGTGTGTGTGTCTATGTGTGGGTCTGTGTGTGTTTGTTTGTGTGTGTGTGTGTGTGTGTTTAAGTATGTAATTGTGAGAATGTATGCAAGTTAATTCCAACTGGTGTGAATGGAAATGTAAAAATGCACATGCATGAACCTGTATAAGAATTTATGAGAATGAAAATTTGTGTATGTAAATGGTTTTTTTCTTGTGTGAGCATTTTTATCTTCTCCTGGTTCAATAGAAGTTTATTTCTCCAAAGCAAAGAATGAGAAAAAAACTTTCTCCTGCCCTGCTTAGGAGCTTTCCTATTATATCTTTTTTACTTTGAGAGCTTTCATAGGCATTTTTTTTTTTAGTAACTTAATAATAAATGCTATAATCACTTTTCAAAGTGTCACTTTTCCTTCCTGCAACTTCTTCTAGCAGGCTAAAAGTTAGATCCATGCAGTTCCTGCTGAGATACAACACAGGCCACATTACTTAATCCCCTGATGTTAGGTTACAGATGTCAATGACCTAAGCCAACAGCTTTTTACCTTCAGAAAAAGCAATAACGTTTTTAGGACTTCTTAGAAGTTATCATCAGCATTTCAGTATAGTTAGAGAGCTAGATCATCCAGAGAACCTCAGCCTTTAAAGCCACACCAGTGTCCTACTCTATACTCCATTTCTATTGTCTGCAGACCAGAAGGCCGCTGGCAAAAACAGCAAGTATTTGGGATAAACCACTGTGGAGGTAGCCAATTCAGCAGCTAGCAAAAGTACATTAGGAGTTATTACCCCGTAACTGTAGAAGTCAAATAAAATAACCATAGTCTGATTCTCATTTATGTGTAAGCTAGTTAGGGATAAGGTAAATTCATTGTACTACAACAGTGTTTTCTCAGAGCAGTAGAATAGATCTAACATATTCATTGGTGGCTAGAATTTTAGAAATGCATTCATTTCTTCTCTTGCAGGACCCATTCACTACTGAATAATGCATTGTTTAATCTCCATAAGAGAGTACTTTCTGTGTTTTCTATTGATTCTAATATCTAGTTTTATTTCATTATAAACAGAAAGAACACAAGGTGTTATCCTAATTCTCTTATATTGGTTGAAACTTTATGTCTTAATACGTGATTATTTTTCAAGACTGTTACACAAGATGTGGATGAAAAATGGTGATTTTTATTGTTTGTGTAGAATTCTTTGTAGAAATCTACTAGGTAATTTTATTAATGTTATTATTTAATTCAAATATTTCTCATTTTAGGTCTTATCCAGATAAATTATCTGTTTGTGAGAGTGGAATGTTAAAGGCACCTACTATCTGTGTGTTGGGATTAGTTTGTAGATTTACCTATAGTAGTACATTTTTTATGAAATTGAGTAGACTTATGTTTAGTATGTATATGTTTAGATTTATAGTATCCTTTTGTTTCATTGTCTATTCAAGTATAAAGATATACTGTCTTTTAAACTTCAAATTTCTGAGGTTTTATTTGTTTTGTCAGATATTAAAATAGCTACATTTACTTGATTTTCAGTTATACTTACTTTTAAAATCATTGGTAACTTTTAACCTTAAGATTCTGTATATCTTTGATGGCAAAGTGTGTTTCTTGGAGGCAACGCAATCATAAATCATATTTTCTAATCACATTTGCTACTCTTTGGTATTGGTGGATTTTTGTTTATTTGTTTGGTTTTGTTTTTGTTTTACTTTGTTGGGGGAATTGAAACCATTAATATTCAGTTATTATGGAAAGATGTTTTATTAATTTATTCTTTTTTTTCTGTGATAAAAAATGCTGACCAAAATCAACTTGGAGGATGAAATGGCTTATTTGTCTGACATCTTAAAGTCCATCATAAATGAATGCCAAAGTGAGAATTCAGGTAAGGAATCTGGAAACATGAATCTGGAAACACAGACCTTAGAGGAATATGGCATGTTAGCTGGTTCCAGTTCTTCACATTCAGCTTCCTTTCATTTATATTCCAGACTACCTACTCAATTATGACACTCTTCCCAGTGGGCAAGACCCTCTTTTATTAATTAGCAATCAAGAAACTGTTCCCACAGACATACTGAAATGCCCATCAAATCAAGAAAAATCTTCATTTGAAGTTCCTTCTTTCCAGATACATTTAGCTGACAAAAATATAAATATGGTAGTTGTTTATTATTTCATGCCTTTTTGTTAAATTTGCTGTTTTCTTTGTCTTTTTGTTAAATCTCACGTAAATATTTACTTGCCTCCTATTGCCCATTGGGTGTTTTAGTATTCCCTTCAATCTTATATCATTCTGTGTACTATCCTCTTCAACCCTCACTGAATTCATTTAATCTATATTTATCAGTGAATAGTTGTTATTTCTCCTTTAAATATTAGAGATGACTACGCCAGGTATAATGGTCCAAGATGACTGCTATGCTTTACCACACTTGTTATACACCTTCTGGGCTCTTCTGAATTTACAATATTCTAACAAATTTACTGTGATTCTGATGGGCCTGCCCTTTATAAGCGACCTGACCCTTCTCTTTTGCAGCTTTAAAAACCTACTTATTCTGTTTTAGTGCTGTAACTAAAACATATTGTGGTAGTTTCTTTCTTTGCACTGCACATCTTTAGCCTTCCTTCATATGGGTGGATATACTTCTGTATGTTTGTAACATTTTCTTTGATGAATTTATTGATCATAATTTCTATGCCATTCATAATATTCTTTTTCTATGCTCATAATTCAAAGATATTGGTCTTTTTATGGGGTTCACAAGCTCTACTCTTGCTTCACTTATTTAAGTTTTATCATTAACATTTTCTTAATAATCCTATTCCTCTACCTTGTTTTCCAGTACTAATACTCTGTTTTTCACATGATCCATTCTATTGATGAGACTTCCACTGAGCGTTTACATTAGGGTATTGATTTCTTTATTGAATTTCAGTTTCATATTCTGAGTTGATTGCTTTATTCTATTTAGTTCTTTTGATTCTTTTAGGGTGCATGCATAGATTCCTTGAGCTGCGTTTTTATAAATGGCTATGATTAGGGGATTAAAAGGGTTTGGAGGCAATGTACTGTCTTGACTTCTGAGTCTCTTATGAGCCTGTTGTTTGAGTTTTCCTTTTCTTAACTTTATCAAAAAAATACTTTTACTTAATGAAGGAATTTACAAAGCCTTTTTAGGTTTCAAGTGTCATTTCTCTCTGTGGGAAGTTTATTCATGGTCACAGATTCTAGCCCCTGCCTTCAAAAAGTTCCCTAATGTGTACAGTAACAGTTAGTGTACAAAACTTATCAGAAATCTGGCTGGTCCCTACCTATGTCTTAATCAAGTGTATATCTATGCTGGGCTGCTTGTCTGCCTCACCACTGGGTTGCCTTGAGCACCACTTACATGCTGCTAAAGGAAGGTATATCTAATTCCATAATGGCAGTCCTCAGTCATGATTTCCTGGAGTGTGAAACAGTGCTGGGAAGATTGCTGTGGTTCTTAGTCTCCTGTGTACCTGGGCAATGTCTGCTTACTGATGGGAATTGGAACCTCGTCACCATCCACAATTCCCCTCCGGGCGTACACACTCCATGCATGAAGGGTCTTGTTCAGGGTTTGTAATGTGTGTGTGTGCGTTTTTGTGTGTGTGTGCGTGTGTTTGATGTATGTGTGTGTGTGCATCTGATATATGTGTGCATGTTTCTGTAAAGGTAAGAAGAGGATAAATGTGCTTAGATCTGGAGTTAGCAGTAGTTGTGAGCTGTTTGACATGGAAACAGGAAGAATTAAAAAAAGAGTTTTTCAGGCTGGGAGCATAATTAGTAATAGAGCACTTGTAATATATAAGAGGTTTTTGGTTCTATCTCTAGAACTACAAAAATATAATGGAGTATGCACATGTGCATGCATATATGTGTGGGAACATAATTAATCATGTTTCCATTCTTATTGATTTACTATTGAAGATTCAAAGATTAAATTGTATTTTCTATGAGAACCCTTCTGCTTCATTGTCTTAGAATGTATATTTAATCTTTGCAGTGCCAGAGAATTGATATTTTCTCAAACACCTTTTTGCTGGTATCAAAAGTATATACCCCTTAAATACATGCTGAGTAACATAAGTAAGATAAGAAATAATTTAATAACAGGTTTTCTTAATTATCTCATTATAAAATCCAGTAAAGGAATCATATCTACAACTTAAGTTATACAAATCAGAATTTTACAAGGATAATTTATAGGGAACATACCAGTGCATAATTTATAGCATATATTGAAATGTTGACATTGCTAAATGCCTTTTGCAAAGCATTTAAAAGAGCAAGACTGACATCTTATGGCCTAGAAGTTGAAGTAAACTTTAAATATAAAACCAAATGAATGCATTGTTTTTATTCTTTGGTGCCTTCATATATTTATATAATACATTTTACATGATTTTGCTACAAAATCCCCTTTATTCTTCCACTGCAACTTTTCCTCTCAGCAAGTTTCCCTCCTACATTCATGTCTTCATTTTGTGTGTGGCCCTCTTGAGTTTAATTAGAATTTCTTGCCTGAACCTGGATGGGAGCTTATTTACTGGAGCAGAGAAAATGATGTCATTTTATCAGATTTTAAATTCTGTACTTGTAAATAACAGTAAAACTGAGGAAGTAGAATTACAAACATTTTTATTGAAATATTACTAAGTAGCACATATCATAAGTTAGTTATTGGCATTTAATCTATTCATAAAATATTTTCTTTTAACAAAATTTATTAATATTTATATAGTATTAAGCAACACTTTTCCACAAAGTGACAGAAAAAGAAATAAAATAACATGTATAGATCCACAGAGGTCAGTCATAAGAATCAGTTTTGTGAACATGAAATATAGTATCCCTGATAAAAATACAATTTTCCTAATTAATGTCACAAACTATGTCTGAAATGTCCAGTTTTACCAAGGATTTCAAAAACAGAGCATATGAATTTACAGCAAAATTTACTTGGTGCACTGTTATTTTCCTTGTGCTACATCCTTCTTGTATTTCTTATTTCATTCTTTACAAGTAATATTTGCCAATTATGTTTTAAGAGAATTAAAAAACTTGCTAATTATTAAAGATAGTGAATTTAAGATCAAAATTGCAGTCTTATTTCAAATTATGAATCTGAAAACTAGTGCCTCTCTTATAATTTACATAGTCTAATATTGTATATATGTTCTCAACAGTACTAAGTAGTATGATTGGTTTCTTTCTTCAGTAATCATTGAATCAATGAAATTCTTTGTACACTTTTCATACCTCCTTGAAAATATTATGGCATACTATTGAAACATCCACTGGACATTAAACTACTCAATATTTATTCATTGTGATGCTTATACTTGCACTGATGATTTTTTTCTTGAACAATCTCATCCATGATAAAAGTGCCTATTACTAATTTAAGAAGAAAACATATAAATTATAAAATCAATATATAGGAATTTCCTGACTTTGCAGTTGTATATCAAATCTTCTATTTTTGTTTGTCATGGACACTTTTTTAATACAAGATATTCACCATTAAAACCAGAATCAGATTAATCTATGCTAACATATAAAGTATTACGCATGTATGTATGTATGTATGTATGTATATATCTGTGCCATAATGAGATTTTTATATCAGTTCCATCTGAATTGAAACATTTTTCTTTTCTTATTTTTTTTTACTTTATTTATATTTCAAATGTTTCACCCTTTCCAGATCTCCCCTTTGGAAACCCCTTATTCCCTCCCCATTCCCCTTGCCTCTATGAGGGTATTCCTCCAACCATCCACCCATCCATACTCATTTTCACTCCTTGGAATTCTCCTATACTGGGGCATCTAACACCCTCATGTCCAAGGGCCTCTCCTCCCCTTGATGGCTAACAAGACCCTTCTCTGCCATATATGTGGCCACATACACATGGGTCCCACCATGTGTATTATTCAGTTGGTGATCCAGTCTCTGGGAGCATCAGGACGTCAGGCCAGTTGACATTTTTGCTCCTTCCATGGGGCTGCAAACTGCCTCAGCTCTTTCAGTTCCTTCTCCAACTGCTACATCTGAGAATTCACATTCATGAGAGAGGTGCTCATGAAACTCATGAGGCAAATAAAATATCACCTATGAAACTTGAACGATTCTCAGATGTGAACAACTTCTGCTAGAAGAGATTCAACCAGCTTAGCTGTGGAGAAGAGAGATCTCTTAGATGTGTTGACCTACATTCAAGTTAGGCAGAGTGCTTCAGGTTTGGATACGCTTCGTGATAATACAAAAGATTGTGAGTCATCCTGGCTATTTTAAGTAACCATTCAACAATATTTTTGTTAGATACTCCAATATAATATCATTAACACATAAAGTTAGTCTTTGGTGCAATTGTTATTTTAGTCTGTTGAGGTTGAGCAGTGGTGTGTGTGTGTGTGTGTGTGTATGTGTGTGTGTGTGTGCACCTGAATGTGTGTGCATGTCAAAGTTTGGCATCAGCTGACTTTCTCAACTCTCCCCATCCTAATTTTTTTTGTCAGAATCTCTCATTGAACCCAGAGTTCATAGACTAAATAAAACTAGGTGTTCAGCAAGCTCCCATAGAACTTGCTATTTCTCTTGCCCCAGTTCTTGGGTTACAATCATGTTTCTTTTTATGTGGGTGATAGGGATCTGAAGATATGTCCTCATGCCTGAGTGGCATTCATGTTGCTAATTGAATTATCTCCTCACTCTACATGTACTTTTTCTATAAAATATCTAAGAAGTAATATGTTATACACTTTGATATTCCCTTAATATCATTATCCACACTGAAGTGAGATGTCAGTTTATACACTTTTAGTTATGTGTTTGCAAAATAAAAGATTATAAATAAGTATCAAAGGCTGAATTTTGTTCTTTTAAAATTCATGTTGAACTTATTTCCCATAATATAACTGTGATAGTAATAGGACTATCCAGAGATACCCAAATTTTATTAAAGTTAGGTCACCAATGTCATAAAATTGGTGAATTCAAAGAAAGAGGCACCGGAAAAATATATTTTCTGTTTCTCTGTACTTGTACTTCCTCCTTTCTTTATGCCTCTCCTTATCTCTTTCTGCATAGAAAATGCTAGAAGAAAACAGAAACCAACATTATTGGTACTTCAATTTTAGATTTCTAGTCCATATATTTGAAAGGGTGAATACCTGTTGTTGAAGCTGTCTAGTTTAGTACATTTTATCAGGCTTCTCAAGTAGACTAGAACAGTATTGATGCACCCAGCTATTTACGTTACCTATTAACAAATATATAGAAATATGAACTCTACTGGGGCACATTCATGTGCCGCTTTTAACAGTGAACAGATGCCAATGAAAAACATATAAAAATTTAAAAAGAAAGAAAGAAACAAACAAACATAAACCAGAAAAGATAAAATGGACCAATCATAGAGCTGTAGAACATTATATCTTACAAATACTAAATATACATTTTTCTTTCCATTAGCATATGGAACCCAGATGAGATCCTATGCAAGATTAAAAATTGTGTCTAGATTTAAGTCATGAATAAGTCATTAAAATTCAATTAAATCATGTATCAGTTAGCTTAGAGTAAACTTTGTGCTAGAACAGCTGAGTTGAAACAGAGGTTGAGAGTTCAGAAATAACTAGAAAGTATGATATTATTAAACAATAAGCCTCAGAAATGACAATTGCCTCTCTGGAATAAAAGTCATATTTACAATAGACAAATCAAGCTTGGCAATATTTCAGTATATTTCAATAGGTGAATTATTTCGTGTCAATACCCCAAAACACTGGAAGCAAATGTAAGAACAGATAAATTCAATTAAATCAAACTGAAAATATTCAGGGCAACAAAGGAATGACAACTTATAGACATGAGAGAATGAGAACATAATCATAATCTCTCGATGTATCAGAGGACTAGTAGAATATAATCATAAACTATATATTTAGCAGAAGATTACTACTCATAAACTATATGGAGCTCAAACAACTGAGCTGCAAAAAAACCCTTAATATAAAATAGGCAATAAATAGAAATATTATCCAAAATCAAGACATATTAATATCCAATGAAGACATGCCCATTGTTACTAATTATCAGAAAAATATAAATCAAAACCACAACTATATATCACATTAATCTAGTACGAATAACATTAGCTGAAGAATAAAGACTGAATGTACTAGTGAAAATGTAAAAAAACAGCATTCCATGTAAACTGTTTGCCATGATGTCATTGTATGAGGTTTCTGTTTATATATTAAAACTATCAATACAAAGGCAACATGTAAGAGTTTCTTTTGACTTATAAATCCAAAAGATGTAGGGTATGCATTGCAACAAGCTGTAGGCATGGTTGGAGGAACATAAAACTGAATCCTCTCATCTACAAATTCAACAAGAAAGCTGTGATGGAAAACAGAAAGTTAGTTAAGACTATAAAAATTTGAAGCCCTAATTGTGTACTTCCTCTAATAAGACTACATTTTCTAAAGGATCCACAATGTCCCAAAACATCACTACCAACTGGGGACTAAGGATGCAAGTATCAAAGTTATGTGTGAATTTCTCATTCAAATATAACAATGAGTTCATACAGCAATTGTGAAAACAATATGAAAATTTACCAAAATTTAAAAATATAAATACTTCTTGATTCAGCAGTCTTACTACTGGACATATATTCAAAACATTTAAAAAGTATGTTGGGAATTCTTTCTTCTCCTATATCTATGATATGAATATTGGTAAACAATCAAGAAATGAAATAAGACTTAACTGCCAATTAACCAATAACTGAATTTCATGTGAAATATGCCTTCTATGGTAAATAAATATAATATTTAATCTTGCTCATAGGAAGAATATAAAACACTGGCTCTCAAATAATAGATAGTAGAGTTTCACTTATAGGAAACTTGACTGAGTAAATTGTATGAGAGTAGTTGATCTAGGACTATTACATTATAATTAGACAGGAATGATAATTCCGTGTATTTTCCATGACCACATATCAATAGTATACAGTGTATTTCAAAATTCATTAATCATTTTCAATAATTCCTTTACAAATAAAATTTGAACAACAAATATTCAAAATGATATATTTAACATAAACATATGATGTACATACATATGAGCATACATGTGACAAATTATAAAGAATATATATTCAAAAATTATATATTTAGCATGAATATACAATGTATATATGTATGAACAGACAGTGAATACATATTTCAAAGCTGTACTCCGTATTCCTTAAATAGGTTCATGTTCTGTTTTTATGTATCATTTAAAATAAGCTTACAAATAAAATTCACAACCTATTTTATTTTAAATGTACAAACAGACAACGTAGTGTGTAAATGATACTTCTCTCTTATATAAATGTTAATTTCAAGAATATGAATCTAAAATGTTAAAAATGGGAATAATCCTGCCAAATATGTGCAATGCAAATAACATGTTAAGGATCTGTAGAAAGAATGTATAAACAGTCATCGGTTCTTTCTCTGCCACCAGTGACATGAGCCAATTCAAGCCAGATTAGATTATATGAAAGCAGGTTTATTGGAACGTTGCTCTTGGTCAAGATCACTGGCTCTAAGGATTGAGATAAGAGGAGTTGCTATGGGAGATGTAAGAAGGGAAAGAAACAGTGCATTCACAGAAAGAAGAGGAGGAGGAAAAGAAGGATGAGGAAAAAGAGGAAGAGGAAGAAGGGGAGAAAAAGAGAAAGAGAGAGAATGAGAGAGAGAGAGAGAAAGAGAGAGAGAGAGAGAGTGTGTGTGTGTGTGTGTGTGTGTGTGTGTGTGTGTGTGTGTGGATTATGTAGGGAAGAGCCTCTAGAATAGAAGAGCAACCCAGTTTCTGGGCTGTAAGGTTTTGGGTTGGAGCTAGAGTATTCCAGGTAGTGATTGAGAGGAGAACATGGAGGCCAGGTATATTTTGATATGTAATATATGCACCTAATTCTATTATCCAGAATTTGGTCAGAAACCAAACACAGAGGTATACACAACATATTCATATACATTAACATACATTGGCTAGACTTGTTCCAAAAATAAAATAAAGCCTCCATACGTACTTCAACAGAACATAATTGCATTTAATCATTGGTACTCTAAGGAAAAATATAACAGTAAAAAATAAGCATGATCTGTGATGAAATATGATAGGTTAATAAGAGAAAATAGAAAGAAAAGACTTTTTGAAATGTTGGGTGACCACCAACCAAAGAGTTTACATAGGTGGGTCCATGACTCCAGCTGCATATGTAGCAGAGGAGGGCTTAGATAACATGAAAGGGAGCAGAGGCACTTGATCCTGTGGAGGCTGGGGCTCCAGAGAAGAGAGATGCTAGAGAGCTGAAGCAGGAGTGGGAGGAAGGATGTAGGGGTACTCTCTTAGAGGCAAAGTGGAGGGGGAATGGGATGGGGATTTGTAGAGGGGGGACAACATTTGACATGTAAATAAAATAATTTTTTAAGAAAGAAAAATGTGAAAAGTGGAGTGTCAACTTCTAGTGTGTTGAGGGGGTCTCAAGTGAGGGTCCCATAAACCAGTACACAGGGGATGCAGCACAAAAGTTTGCTGATGCATAGTTTATTCAGTGTTACAGCAACTTTTATAGGTAAAGCAGAAAAAAGATTTCCCACAGGTTCTAGTTCTCACCAGTTGCTGTTCCCTAGCAATAGCTTACTTTGGTTCATGATGAACCAAACCTTGCAGACTGAGAAATCTGTCATCGGTCTAACTCTTAGATTTGTTGTTTCTTATAATTAAAAAAAAAAGATGTTTTTTCCTGATAAAACTATCATTAAGGCCACTCCTCAGACATGTCTCATACTTGGAAGAACACCAGGATTCTCTGCTTGTGAAAGCAGAACTTCTCAATGTCTCAGTACGCTAAGGATCAAAATTTTCCATGTTGCCTTGTAGCTAGCAAGCAAGGAGCAGTCATCTCACAGCATTTCAGTATAGTGGGAATATTTGATCATAAAGAAAATGCACAGGATGGCCAAGGAAGAAATCATCCCTAACAACATATTACAGACTATTAATATACCAGGTTCTGAGAAAATATATTATTTTTATGATAAAAATATGTCTTATTTTATAATGTTTTGCCTACCAAACACACAGGCAGGCAGACACACAGATACACATACACAGCTTATTTTACAATAAGGAAGGCAACCAGGGTAAATGGAAAAAATGGTGAATTATGGGAATTTCCACTTTTTACATTAGAGGCTATATAATAATAAAACAAAAACATAGCTAAAAACAAAACTAAAATATTTGGTTATAAATATTTAAGCTTGGGACACTAGCTTGTTTTTGTTCTTTCTTTCGTTCTTTCTTTCTTTCTGTCTTTCTTTCTTTTTTGCTAGACATGGTATTGTCATGAGAGCTAGGCTTCCCTCATCCTTTAAATAATCCTTCTTCCTTTGTCAACCTAACAATGAGGTAACAAGCATTCAATGCTACCCCAGCCATTTCCACATTAGACATTTCTATGTTTATCAATGGAATGCATACAAGAAAGTTATCTTTTACAAAATCATTTCTACATTTGTGATATCTTAAAGTTTACATTTTTAAACTGCAAAATCTGTTTCCATATATGTGTATTTTTTCCATCTGTCCTATGCTTGCATATGAAGTATTTTCAACAAGGTTATGATGTATAAAATAAATAAAATCTATCAGCACCCAAAATAGTTGTGGGAAAGAACACTAACTGCATCAGTGCAATTATCTACATATGCAAAAAGGAACACATTTTCTTTAAAAATTCTTAAAATATACTCAGGAATAAGTACCCTATAAAATGTAAAAGGAATTACAAACCAAAAACCATAAAAACATGTAACTGATCCAAAGTATTTTAAATGGAAGAGGCAGTAAAGAAGCTAAAAGGATATACTGGAAGATGGAAAAGTGTGACAGTGGCAAAAAGCTTGTGCAAGGAAACAACTAATATCTGACTGGATTTATGCAACTCTTTTCAAGATAGAACCCATGGCTGATGCTATTAAAGTGCCAGGATCCTGGGACCAGGAAGATCAGGAACCAAGGGTAAAACCAAATACTATAATTTTGATAAAGGAATGTAGCAATAAAATTACTGTTAATGACATTCTGCTATGCTCATGATTCTGTGCTTTCTCAGTCAGCATCAAAGAAATGTTTACTGCAACCATTAGGGAAAAATGTACAGAAACCCACAACTGGATAATATACAGAGATTAAGAGACCTTGGAAAATGAGCCATCAATAGGCTATCTTCATCAAATCCCTACTCTCAGGACAAAGGAAACTTTGAAGAGAGGGCACAGAGAATTTAAGAGTCAATGGGAATAGGAGATACCCAGGAAAACAAGGCTTTCTAAACAAAATAGGGCTGGCCCACATAGGAACTCACAACACTGAGGTGCATGGGTTCGGCCTGCATGTTTATTTGTCCCAAGATACAATAAACTTATTGATTCTCAAAAGTAAAAATTTAAAGGAAATACAATATTACCAAATAGGATGAATTAAAAAAAACATGTCATTATATGAGAAAGGCCTGTGTTTGAACCCCAACACTGAAAACTTACTTCCCAAAATATAATTAGTATGTTTTATATAGATGTAGACGATTTAGAAACTTTAAGAAATATAGTAAATGATACTTAAATGATTTATACAACATTTTTAATAACTTCTGTCCTTTAGAAATTGTTAAAACAAAATAAATGAATCAAGGAACTCAGAGCAAAACTAAGACAACAATAAAACATCTTTTTAGTTTATTTTTTCCTGAAATTAACATTACCTGATTTTCCAGCTGGCACAATGAAAATGTGGTAGATTTAAATATTATGACTTCTTCCTAGTAGTATTGACTATGCATACATCTTTTTCTTAATGATTTGTGACACTTAACAACATTTTTTCTTGAGACAGAAATAATTATTGATAAGTTGTCTAAAAGATTTATATCCATTTCAAAGAAAGCTATTAATGATTTTCATTCTCCAAAAATGTAAATGTGTAAACAGAAATGCAATGTGTAAAAGCATCAAAACTACTATGAAAAGTGAGGTGGTGAATCATTAAAAAATATTACCTTTTGTAAAGATTGTCCCAACTTGCTTTATAAGTGTATTTATAAATTCATAGTAGATTTTAAGTGCTAACCTGGTAATAAGTACTACTGTAATTTCCTACTGATGAAAATGTGTAATAGAATAATATAGAGAATTTACTTCATTAACAAGGCCTTATCTCAAATATAATAAAAATGCTTCCACTATCATTACATCCAGATGCCAGGTTATGATATATCTTTGATAGTATAATGCAAAATTATACTAATGATGATCAAAGATTTCTAAAGGATTTCTTGGAAAATAAAGCAGCATCTTTATTTCAGATGGTATTGTCAGGTTTTCATTGTTGGAATATGACAACTTTTAGGGGAATAAAATACATACAGTAAAGTTAATATTTAATTACTGAATAGGAAAACAGATTGGAGATAGGAAAGTAAAAAACTTATCTAATATCACTTTCCCAAAGCTGTTCAAAGGTAAAATATTCAGGCTTTTCTAAGAATTTGATTTAAAGACAACTTATTTTTCTGTTTCTATCTCATTTTCCATGGTATATAAAAGTATATTATCCATATAATAGAAAATCAGTATAAATCCCTGTGGATAAATTTCACAATAACATTATTTCTTAAGATTCACAAACGTTATTCAGAACAAAATGTTAAGTATAATTATTTATATACATATATCATGAATAAGTTGCACTGATTGGCAACAAAGAAAACATGCACACTATTTAATATATATAATGTGGTTTAAGATGTAATGAAACACATCCACAAAAAATCTTAATAATTTTAAAATTTCATTATTTCATATAGAAATAATGTCCATATCTAGAAAGATGTGATTCATTTTGTGAAACTGTAAAATAGTATAGATTGGTTCTAGTACGTTTCAAAGGTAAAGGGATATTGTGAAAAAATACTTACCTAATATGCACAAGACACTGCATTTGATTCTCGAGTTCTACAAAATCAAATAATAATAATACAGCTCCCCAACAAAACTACATCGCACTTTTAAAACAATCATTGAAAAAGCTGAGAAAATCTGGGCAGTGGTGGTCCACATCTTTAATCCCAGCACTCAGGAGGCAGAGGCAGGTGGATTTATGAGTTTGAGGTGGGCCAGGTCTACAGAGTGAGTTTCAGGACAGCCAGGGCTACACAAGGAAACTTTGTCTAGAAAAAAACAAAACAAAACAAAGAAAAACAAAACAAAACCAAAAACAACAACAAAAAAAAAGAAAGAAAGGAAGGAAGGAAGGAAGGAAGGAAAGAAAGAAAGAAAGAAAGAAAGAAAGAAAGAAAGATCTGAGAAAAGTACACAATACCCAGGAAACAATCCACAGAAATCAAGGTTAACAAGCTGAAAGGCCCAAGTGAGGTTGCCCGAATCCCATTTGGGAGGGAGAAGAAAGCA
This sequence comes from Rhynchomys soricoides, assembly GCA_019843965.1. NCBI lineage: Eukaryota > Metazoa > Chordata > Mammalia > Rodentia > Muridae > Rhynchomys > Rhynchomys soricoides. The sequence continues at coordinate 115,021 of JADRCH010006121.1, forward strand.
ATAATGGAGGTCAGAGGGAGGGAGGGCTATTGGTGGGAGAAGGGACAGGAAAGAGAAAATAGGAGCATCATCTGTTATTGTGAGGGGGACAGGAGGGAAGCCCTGAGAGCCAGCAGAATGAATGGAAACAGGCAACCTCAGGAGGTAGGAGGTGGGGGGCACTCAAGAATGTAACTGAGATCTGGGAGTTGAGAGACTCTCATGATTCAAAGGGAAGGACCTTAGATGAAATGCCCCATTATGGGGAGAGGGAACTTGCAGAGTCCACCTCCTGTAGAAAAACTGCATCAAGTGGAGGGATTGGGTTGCCATCTCTCAATCAAAAAACCTTGACCCAGGAGTGTTGCTGTCTAAAAGAACTGCAGAGACAAAAATGAAGATGAGACGGAGGGAAAGGAGGTCCAGTCCCGACACTATTAATGATGCTATGATGTATTTAGACAGGAGCCTAGCACGGTGGCCTTCCGAAGGGCCCCAAAAGCAACTGAAAGAGTCAGATAACAGATATTTGTACCTTACCAATGATTTGAAGATAGAGACCCATGTGGTTGAATTAGGGAAAGGCTGGAAGAAGCTGAGGAGGAGGGTGACCATTTTTCTGAGGAATCAATAGACTGGTTTCTAGAATGGATGTACCATCTTGCAATACTACCAAAAATGGATGAGTGTTTTCTGAGGTACCTCCAGATTTATATCTAGAGAGGGTGTACCACCTTGCAATCCCACCAGCAATGGAGGAATGTTCCCTTTTTCTCCACACCCTTGCCATCATGTGCTGTCAACTTAGTTTTTTATCATAGCTATTCGGATTGGGGTAAGGCAGAATAACAGGGTCATTTTAATTTGCATTGTCCTGATCACTAAGGACATTGACCATTTCTATAAGGGCTTCTCAGTCCTTCTAGATTCCTCCATTGTGAATTCTCTTGTTAGCTATATAGACCGTTTGTGATTGGATTATTCATCTTTTGGAGATTAGCTTCTTCATTTCTTAATATATTTTGGATATTAGCCCTCTATGGGATTTAGGAAAAGGGGGGGGAGTGAAGATTTTTTTCCTAATCTGTATGTTGCCAGTTTGTTCTTTGGCTATGTTTTTTTGTTTGTTTGTATTAGTTTTTATGAGTTTTTTCTATATTTCTCTCGATTTTAATCAGGATTTTTTCCATAAATGTCTTCATTTTACCTTCACTTTTTCAATATTTGTCTTAATTTTTGTTGTTAATTTTGCGAAAATTGTGTGCGATTTTTTTCCACCAGTTTTTTAATATTTTTCTTTGTTTCTATCAATAATTTTTTCAAAATTGTCTTCAAGATTTTTAAAAAATCTTTCAGTATTTTCTCCATATTTTTCTGTTATTTTTCCAGAATATCTTCAACTTTTTGTCTGACTTTTTCAAGAAATGTTTTCATTTTCTTCGATAAATATTTTCATTTCAATCAGTAATTTTACTAAAATATCTTCATCTCTTTGTACATTTTCTCTATACTATCTCCATTTTTATCAGTTGTTTTACCAAAAAGAGTTCCTTTTTTCTTAATTTTTGGTATTTTCTTCATTCTTATCAGCAACTTTTCAAAATATGACTTCAATTTTACCTTATTTTTCTCCATATTTGAATCCATTTTCATCAGTAATTTGTCAAAGGTTGTATTCTTGATTTTATAAATTTTTTAGACATTTGTCTTTATTTTTTCAGTATTTTTCTAATAAAGTCTTTAAATTTATCTTAGGTTTTTCTATTTTCGTCTCTGTTTTTATCAGTAATTATCCCCGAATTGTCTTCTGTATTCCTAAATATTTTTACATCTTTCTTTACTTTTAACTCTTATTTTTATAAACTTTCTTCAATTTTCATGAATATTTTGTGTATTTTTTGGTATTATTATTATTGTTTACCCAAACATCATTAAATACTCATATATTTGGTCGATAAATCACACCATTTTTATCAGTTATATTTTAGAAATGTTTTCAACTTTCAATAAAAGTGTTTATTTGTCTCAATTTTTCTGTGTAATTTTCACCAAAGTGTCTACAATTTTTCTTTCAATTATATCTGTATTCAATTCGATATTTATTAATAATTGTAATAATAATATTTTCAACATTTTTCTTAAAGGATTTCGATGTTTTCCCTTATTAAATTCAGTTATTTTTCAAAAATTCTCTTTAAATATTCATTCTTTTTTTTCAATTTATTCTCTGTGTTTTTTGGGTATTTTTCAAGAATAGCGTTATTATTTTCGAAATTTTTTTCTAAGTTTTTGCATATTTATCACTCGTTCTTCCAAGGTTTTCTACAATTTTTCTTAATTTTTAATATGTTTCCTTCATATTTATCAATTATTTATCAGAAATATCTTCAACATGTTCATTTATTTCTATAATTTTCCTCTTTTTTACCAGTTATTTTTCCAAACTGTCTTCATTTTCTATTATATTTTTTTCTATACTGCTCTTCATTGCAATCAGTAGTTTTTAATAAATGCCTTCAATTTTTCATATATTTTTTGTATAAGTGTCTCTATTAATATCAGTCATTTCTTCAGGAATGTTTTCCATTTTTCATAAAATTATTGTTTATTTATTTTATCATTTTTCTCATTATTTTTCCAAATGTTTCTTCAGTTATTTCTTTAATTTTATGTTTGTCTTCATGTTTAATTGTTATTCTTTGAGGAAATCCTCAATTTTTTCCCAAATTATATTCATATATGTCTTCTTTTTTATCAGAAATTTTTTCACATGATCCTCAATACTTTATAGTTTTTGTTATATTTGATGTATATTTTCTTTGGAAATTTTCCAGAATATCTTCATTTTTCTTTCATTTTTCCTTCCTGTTTTATATATTTCACTTCATTTCCCTCTCATTTTTCAAGACATAGTGCCAATGTCACTAACATTATCTATGCTTGTCACCATTTCTATCAATCATTTTTCTAAAATATCTTCACATTTTTATGAGTTTTTTCTATATTTCGCTCGACTTCTATCAGGAATTTTTCTATAAATTTCTTCAATTTTACCTTCACTTTTTCAACAGTTGTCTTAATTTTTCTTGTTAATTTTGCTATAACTGTGTTCGAATTTTTCTTCAACTTTCTCTTCATTTTTATCAATAATTCTTCCAAAATTGTCTGGAAACATTTTAAAAAATCTTTCTTTATTTTCTACATATTTTTCTGTTATGCTTCCAGAATATCTTCAACGTTTCCTATGACATTTTACTAGAAACCTTTTCATTTTCTTCAATAAATATTTTCGTTTCAATTAGTAATTTTACTAAATGTCTTCTTCTCTTTGCACTTTTTTCTCTATATGAGCTCCATTTTGATAAGTTGTTTTTCCAAAAGAAGTTCTTTTTTTAAATCTTTGGTATTTTTCTTCATTGTTATCAGAAATTTTTCAAAAAATTTCTTCAATTTTAATTTTTTTCTCCATATTCAAAACCATTTTCATCAGTATATTGTCAAAGGTTGTATTCTTGATTTTATAAATTTTTTTTGACATTTGTCTTTTTTTTTTTCAGTAATTTTTCCAGTGAAGTCTTGAAATTTAACTCAGGATTTAATACTCACGAATCTCTTTTTATCAGTAATTATACCCAGATTGTCTTCCTGTATTCCTTATTTTTTTTAATATTTTTCTTCATTTTTAACAGTTACTTTGTCAAAACTTCTTCAATTTTTATGAATATTTTGTGCATTTGTCGTTATTATTATTATTGTTTTTCCAAATGAAATTAATTATGCAATTTGTTTATATATCGTACCATTTTTATCAGTTTTTATTTTAGAAATGTTTTCCATCTTTCAATAAAAGTATTTCTTTATTCCTCTTAATATTTCTCTGTAATTTTCACCAAAGTATCTTCAATTTTTCCAGCAATGTTTTCTGTATTTGTCTCGATTTTTATTGATAATTTTAATAATATAGTTTTCTACAATTTTATTAAAGGTTTTCAATGATTTCCCTTATTTTTATCAGTTGTTTTTCTCTTTTTTCAATAGATATTGCCAATGTTTCTTAAATATTATCTATGTTGGTCTCCATGTCTATCAATCATTTTTCTAAAATATATTCAAATTTTTAATTTTTTTTCTATATTTCTCTCGATTTTTCTCAGGAATTTTTCTATAAATGTCTTTAATTTTACCTTCACTTTTTAAATATTTGTCTTAACTTTTGTAGTTAATTTTGCTAAAATTGTGTTTGACTTTTTCCTCAAGTTTTTCAATATTTTTCTTCATTTTTATCAATAATTGTTCCAAAATTGTCTTCAAAATTTTTTAAAAAATCTTTGTTTTTTTTCAAATTTTTCTCTTATTCTTCCAGAATATCTTGAACCTTTCCTTTGAGGTTTTTCCAGAAATCTTTTCATTTTCTTCGATAAATATTTTCATTTCAGTCAGTAATTTTACTAAAATGTCTTCATCTTTTTGCACATTTTTTCTATACTCTCTCCATTTTTATCAGTTGTTTTTCAAAAAGAGTTCCTTTTTTCTTAATTTTTGGTATTTTTTCTCCATTATTATCAACTTTTTCCCAAAAATTGACTTCAATTTTACCTTACTTTTCTCCATATTTGAATCCATTTTCATCAGTAATTTGTCAAAGGTCTAATTCTTGATTTTATAATTTTTTTTAATATTTGTCTTTATTTTTTCAGTAATTTTTCTAATAAAGTCATTAAATTTATCTTAGGTTTTTCTATTTTCATCTCTGTTTTTATCAGTAATTATCCCCAGATTGTCTTCCTGTTTTCCTTAATTTTTTTTATATTTTTCTTCATTTTTCACTGTTATTTTTCAAAATTTGTTTAATTTTCATGAATATTTTGTGTATTTCTCTTTATTATTATTATTGTTTTCCAAACATCATTAATTACTCAGATATTTTGTCAATTAATTGCACTATTTTTATCAGTTTTCATTTTAGAAATGTTTTCAATCTTTCAATAAAATTATTTCTTTGTCTCAGTATTTCTCCATAATTTTCACCAAAGTGTCTACAATTTTCCCTTCATTTTTTTCTGTATTTGTCTCTATTTTTATTGATAATTGTAATAATATAGATTTCAACATTTTTCTTAAAGTTTTGCGATGTTTTCCCTGACTTTTAACTGTTGTTTTTCCAGAGTTGTCTTTATATTTTCATTGATTTTTTTTTCAATCTTTTCTCTTTATTTTTCGGGTGTTTTTCAAATATAGCCTTATTTTTTTCTACTATTTTTCTTATTTATCACTTGTTCTTTCAATGTTTTCTTCCAATTTTCACTAATTTTTTAAATGTTTATTTCATAATAATAATTTTTTATCAAAAATATCTTCAACTTTTTCAGTTTTTTCTATAAGTTTTCTCTGTTTAACTATTTTACCAAAACTGTCTTCATTTTTTTTACAATTTTTTCTATACTTGTCTTCATTGGTACCAGTAGTTTCTCAAAAATGCATTCAATTTCTTGTACACTTTTTTCTATAATTGTCTCCATTGTTATCAGTAATTTCTTCAAGATCATTTTCCATTATTGATAAATTTATATTTTTTTTAATAAGTTTCTCATTATTTATCCAAATGTTTCTTCAGTTGTTTCTTTAATTTTATCTTTGTTTTCATTTTTATTCGTTTTCTTTGAGGAGATCTTCAATTTTTTTCCCAAATTATATTGTTCTATGTCCTTTTTTTTATCAGTAATTTTTTCAAATGAATTTCAATATTTTATAGTTTTTGTTATATTTAATGTATATTTTATTTGGAAATTTTCCAGAATATGTTCATTTTTCTCTACCTCTTTTTTATATTTTTTATATCTTCATTTTTCTCTCACATTTAGCAAGAGATATTGCCAATGTTTCTTAAATATTATCTATGATTGTCTACACTTCAATCAATCATTTTTCTAAAATATCTTCAAAATTCTATGTTTTTTCAATATTTCTCTCGATTTTTATCAGAAATTTTCCTATAAATGTCTTCAGTTTTACCTTCACATTTTAAATATTTTTCTTAATTTTTGTTGTTAATTTTTCCAAAATTTTGTTCAATCTTTTCTTCAAGCTTTTCGATATTTTTCTTCATTTTTTATCAGTAATTGTTCCAAAATTGTCTTCAAACTTTTTAAAATATCTTTCTTCATTTTCTACATATTTTTCTGCTTTTTTTCTAGAATATCTTCAAAATTTCCTCTGATGTTTTTCCAGAAATGTTTTCATTTTCTTTGATAAATAGTATCATTTCAATCAGTGATTTTACTAGAAGTTCTTCTTCACTTTTCACATTTTCTCTATATTATCTCCATATTTATCAGTTGTTTTTCCAAAATGAGTTCTTTTTTCTCTTAATTTTTGGAATTTTTCTTCATTACTAAAAACAATTTTTCAAAAATGATTTCAATTTTACTTTATTTTTCTCCATATTTGTATCCATTTTCATCAGTAATTTGTCAGAGGTTATATTCTTGATTTTATAATTTTTTTTACATTTGTCTTTATTTTTTCAGTAATTTTTCTAATAAACTCATTAAATTTAACTTAGGATTTTCTATATATGTGTCTGTATTTGTCAGTAATTATCCCCAAATTGTCTTTCTGTATTCCCTAATTCTTTTTTTTATATTTTTCCTCACTTTTAAGTTATGTTTCCAAAATTTCTTCAATTTTCATGAATATTTTGTGTATTTGTCATTATTATTATTGGTTTTCAAACATCAATAATTACTCATATATTTTGTTGATAAATTGTACCATTTTTATCCTAGAAATGTTTTCCATTTTTCAATAAAGTATATCTTTATTTCTCTCAATTTTTCTCCGTAATTTTCACCAAAGTGTCTACAACGTTTCCTGCATTTTTTTCTGTATTCGTCTCGATTGTCTTAATAATTGTAAAAAAAAAAAAAAAAAAAAAAAAAAAAAAAAAAAAACTGTGTCAACCATTGGAACCTCATGAACTTGCTAAGCTTCTGTAAGGCAAATTACACAGACAATAGCACAAAATAGCATCCACCAGATTGGAAATAGATCTTTACCAATCCTACATCTGATACAGTGCTAATATTTAATATATACAAAAAACTTAAGAATTAGCCTGCAGAGAACCAAATAGCTCTATCAAGAAAATGGGGAAATGTGTTAAGCAGAGTATTCTCAACTGAGAAAACTCAAAGTTCTGAAAAACACCTAAAGAATTGTTCAACATCCTTAGTCATCAGGGTAATGCAAATCAAAACAACCCTGAGATTCCACATCATACTAGTCAAAATAGCTAAGATCAAAAACTCAGGTGACATCAGATGCTGGTGAGGATGTTGAGAAAGAGAAAGACACGTCATGTGGTGGTGGAATTGCATGCTGGTACAACCACTCTGGAAATCAGTTTGGCAGACCCTCAGAAAAATGAACATAATACTACCTGAGGACCCAACTATTCCACTCCTTTGCATATACCCAGAAGATGCTCCAACATGTAATAAGGACACATGCTCCAGTATGTTCACAGCATCCATATTTATAATAGCCAGAATCGGGAAACAACCCAGATATCCCTCAATGGAGGAATGGGTACAGAAAATGTGGTACATTTATACAATGGAATATTACGCAGCTATTCAAAACAATGACTACATGAAATTAGCAGGCAAATGGATAGAACTTGAAAGTATCATCCTGAGTGAGGAAACTCAATCACAAAGGAATGAATACTGTATGTGCTCATTGGTAAGTAGATATTAGACCAAAAATCTGGAATACCCAATATTCAATACACAGCTAACATTGGACTGAACATGGGGTCCCAGATGGAGGAATCGGAGAAGTGACTAAAGGAGCTGAGGAAGTTTGCAGCCATATGGAGGAAGTAACAATGTCAACTGGCCTGACCCCTCTGTACTCCTGGAGACTAGACCACCAACCAAAGAATACACATGGAGGGAGACATGGTGTTGGCCAAATATGTGGCAGAGGAGGGCTTTGTTGGACATTACTGTGCAGAGAGGCCCTTTGGCCTGTGGGTGTTAGATTCCCCAGTACAGGAGAATTCTACAGATGGAAGGTGGGGGTGGGTGGGTGGGTGGGAGAATACCTTCATAGAGGTAGGGGGAAGGGGGATAGCATAGGATGTTTCCAAAGGGGAGATCTGGAAAGGGAAAGACATTTGGAATATAAAGAAAGTATCAGAGAGAGAGAGACAGAGACAGAGAGACAGAGAGAGAGAACTTCTGGGGTAATCACCATCCCTGACTTCAAGCATTAATACCTAGCAATCATCATGTAAACCTCATGGTATCGGTACAGTCACAAACAGGTCAATCATTGTAATATAATTGAAGACCCAGAAATGAACCCACATACCTGTTGACAACTGATATTTGTCACTTAAGTAAAAACCATTCAGTGGAAAAAGATAACATTTTCAAACAATGGTGCAGGTGGCCCACCTGTAGAAGAATGTGAATTGATCCATTCTTATCTCCTTGTATGAAGCTCATGTCCAAGTGTAGTGTCTGTTCTTTTAACGGAGGTGCATTTCCTATATGCAGCAAACTACTAGATCCTGTTTACATATCCAGTCTTCTAACCTATGTATTTTTATTAGGAATTGAGTCCATTGATATTAAGAGATATTAAGGAAATATAATTGTTTCCTCCTGTTATTTTTGTTGCTAAAGTTGGAATTATATTTGTGAGGCTATCCTATTTTGGTTTAGACATATTACTTTCTTGCTTTCTCTAGCATATAGTTTCCCTCCTTTTGTTGGTGTTTTCCAGCTACCACCCTTTGTAGGGCTGGATTTGTGCAAAGGTATTGTGTAAACTTGTTTTTGTCATGGAATACCTTCCTTTCGCTGTCTAGGATAATTCAGAGTTTTGCTGGTTATAGTAGACTGGGCTGGCATTTGTGTTCTCTGAGGATCTACATGGCATCTGATCAGGATCTTCTAGCTTTCATAGTCCCTGGGTGAGAAGTCTGGTGTAATTCTGATAGGTTGGCCTCTATGTTACTTGACATTTTTCTCTTACTGTTTGTAATATTATTTCTTTGTTTAGTGTATTTGGTGTTTTGATTATTATACCATGGGAGGAATTTCTTTTCTAGTCCTGTCTATTTGGGTCTCTGTAGGCTTCTTGTATGTTCATAGGCATCTTTTTCTTTAGGTAAGGGAAGTTTTCTTCTACAATTTTGTTGAAGTTATTTAATGAGCCTTAAATTTGAATTCTTTACTCTCTTCTATACCTATTTTCTTTAGGTTTGCTCTTCTCATTGTGTCTTGGATTTCCTAGATGTTTTGGGTTAGGACCTTGTACTGGCTAGTTTTGTGTGTGAACTTGCCACAAGCTGGAGTTATCACAGAGAAAGGAGTTTTAGTTAAGAAAATGCCTCCATGAGAAACAGCTGAAAGGCATTTGCTCAATTAGAGATGAAGGGTGGAGGGCCCCTTGTGGGTGGTACTATCTGTGGAATGACAATCTTGCGTTCTACAAGAAAGCAGACTGAGAAAGACAGGAGAAGAAGCAAGCCAGTAAGTAGCATTCCTCCATGGCCTCTGCATTAGCTCCTGCTCCTCGACCTGCTTGAATTCCAGTCCTTACTTCCTTTCATGATGAATAGCAATTGGAAGTGTAAGCTTAGTAAACCCTTTCCTCTCCAACTTGCATCTTGGTCATGATGTTTGTACAGGAATAGAAACCCTGACTAAGACAAATTGGTACCAGCATAGTGGGAAATTCCTGTGACAACCTGACCACGTTTCGGGGAGGATTGTGGAAGGACTTTGGAACTTTGAGATAGAAGAGCCACTGGGATGTTAACAGCTCTGTGGCATGTTCTGTAGGAGCTTGGAAGATTATGTTAAGAACAGTGCAGAAGATGGTAGCCTGGCTTCTGAAATTTCAGAGGGAAGATTAAAAACTCTTATCAGGGCTATTGCTAGTTTGATTTAAGAGTATGTGGTTTTGGTTAGCTGGGGCTGAAGAAATGAGCTGTGATTAACAAAATACCAGAACTAATAAAGAACAACCACTGCATTGCTGAGGTTATTGAAGCAGGTTAGCTGGAGCTAAGATATTGGTGGTGATTAAAAAGAGACCAGCATCATTGGGGTGAAATCTTCTGAGAAGTGTTTTCTGAGAGCACAGAGGCTGTGTTCTAGAGCTGAGGCTGGACTTGGTAATGTGTAAGAGTCACCCAGGTGGTACTGGTTTTGAAGGCCTGAATGTGTAGTGGAAAGCAGCTGTGGCCTGGGTACTGTGAAAGTCCATGGAATGCCATTGGTGAAGGTGCAACCTCAGTTGCAATAGATGGCCCACGACTGAAGGGGTCATGCACAGGAGGTGATGTTCGAGCACTATGAGAGGCCAAGGAAAGCGATTGGTGAAGATACAGCCTCAATTGCATTGACTAGCCCAGTACTGAAGGGATCATGTAAAGGAGGTAAGGCGTGGCACCATGAAGAGAGCCTATAAAAGGTTGTTGTTAAACCTAGTTGCATTGGAGTACAGCAGTGTTTTGATGATGCCAGTACCATGAGATGACCACCAAGAACAGCAGCAGCAGTGGAATACAGGCACCTGGAGCCTGGAAGACAAGGTGTGTGCTATGAAGGGCAGAACTAGGGAAGAGACCCGAGCCCTTGGCAGAATCCAGAAGATCGTGAGTGAATCCCAGACATTGGATGGATGGAATTTGATTTTGCTTTTGATTGTGACTGCGGCCTGATATTTTTCCCTCTAGATGAAAGAAGGTATTTTATTGGAGCCCACAGTTAAGACACTTTGAATTTTTAAAGGAGTTTGAATTTTAAGAGATTGGATGCATAAAAGGGACTGAAATGTTAATATGTAAGAATTTGCAAAGACTTCAGGACGTTTAAAGTTATTTAGATCTTGGGGATGAATTAGTAAGTAAGGGTCAAGGCTTAATAGTGATGTATTGGTGTGTCAAGTTGACAAGGGGTCAATTGAACTTGCTAGTTTTGTGTGTCAATTTGACACAAGCTGGAGTTATCACAGAGAAAGGAGCTTCAGTTGAGAAAATGCCTCCATGAGATCCAGCTGTAAGGCATTTGCTCATTTAGTGATCAAGGGTGGAGGGCCTCTTGTGAGTGGTACCATCTGTGGAATGGTAGTCTTAGGTTCTATAAAAAAGCAGGCTGAGAAAGCCAGGAGAGGAACAATCCAGTAAGCAGCATTCCTCCATGGCCTCTGCATGAGCTCCTGCTACTTGACCTGCTTGAGTTCCAGTTCTGACTTCCTTTCCTGATGAACAGCAATTGGAAGTGTAAGGTTAAGAAACCCTTTCCTCTCCAACTTGCATTTTGGTCATGTTTGTGCAGGAATAGAAAACCTGCCTAAGGCAGACCATTTATCTTTTTGTATTTTCTTTGACTACAGTGACAGTATTATCTGTGTTATCTTCTGCTCCTGAGATTCTCTCTTAGCAGTCTTGTGTTCTGTGACTCCTGATCCCTTTCCTCAGTTTTCTAAATCCTAGGCTGTCTCCTTTTGTGATTTCTTTTATGTTTCTCTTTCCAATTTTTAATCCTGGATGGCTTTGTTCATTTTCTTCTGCTGTTTGTTGGTGCTTTCCTGCAATTCTTTAAGGCATTTTTCTGTTTCATCCATAAGGGCTTTAACCTGTTTACCTGTATTCTCCTTTTTTTTTTTTTCCTTCAAGGGAATTATTTACTTCCTTCTTAAAGTCCTCTCACATCATCATGAGAAGTAATTTTAGATCAGAATCTTGCTTTTCCATTGTGATGGTGTATTGAGGATTTGCTGTGATGGGAGAACTTGGTTCTGATGATGACACATAACCTTGGTTTATGTTTCTTTTTTTCTTACAATTGCTTCCTGCTATCTGGTTATCTCTAGTACTTCCTGCCCTCACTCTATATAACTAGAGCCTTTCCGTCCTCTGATCTTAGTTGTGTCAGAACTCCTCAGTGTCCAGCTGTCTCTGGGGACATGTGATTTTGGAGTCCTGTGTTCCGGAGATTCTCAGTGTGTCATAGTTCCTGGAAGTCAAGTTGCTTTTGGGACCCTGAAATCCTGATGTGACCAAGCTCCTGGGATGCTGTGTTTCTGTGATTCTGGGCATGGTGGAGAGTCTGAGAGTGGAGCTTCCTCTCGGTATTGTGGGACTGGCAACTGTTCTGGGTGTAGTGGATCCTCAACTGCACAGAGTGTAGCAGATCTTTTATGATGGGTCAGAATATGGTGTCATCAAGAGTACAGATAAGCTAGGAGTCTGTCCAAGCAGAAGGGATCAGGTGGAAGAATTAGAAGGGAAGTGGTATTGGGGTGGGCAGGTTTTGGTGGGTTATGCCACAGGGTTCACAGTGGCAGCTCTGGGACTTGGGGTGATTGGGGACTGGTGTTCTTACCAACTGCTCTAAGTGCAGTGGTTCCTCTAGGATGAGTCTTGTTATAGTGTCACCATGAGAGCAGACCAGCTAGGACTCTGCCCCAGCAGAAGGGACCTAGCAGAAGGATTGTTTCACTTCTTAAGTAGACTTGATATTCAGAGTAGCTTAAATTAACAGAAAAATTGAGAGAAGAGAACAGTCTCTTTCATGTCCCCTCTCATTTAATATGCTATATTAGTATGATATATTTGACATATTTAAGTTAATGCTGAAACATTATTAATAATGCTAACATTTTAAGCAAAAACCCATTCCTAATGATTTTTAACTAATACCTGATTTACTTTCCACATATTAGTTTTTAAATGTAACATTCATAAATATATTAGGATTACATCTGAACAACATCAAACAAAAATATGGATAAATTTCTCTCCCTAAGGTCCTTAATTAAATCACACATAAATATTTCCACCATATGGTGCACACCTTTAATCCCAGCACTTGGGAGGCAGAGTAGATTTCTGAGTTTCAGGCCAGCTTGGTCTACAGAGTGAGTTCCAGGACAGCCACGGCTACACAGAGAAACCTTGTCTCGAAAAAAAAAATCTCCACCATATAAGGTAACAATCATGGGTTGTGATTATTAAGGTGTATCTTTGAATGAGAATTATTCATCATAACATAGAGTATTCTGTATCATTGCTGTTACCTATTACATGTTCCCTTTTCTTTTTATTTATACATATCATACTTTGCCTATATGCATATCTGTGCACAGCTTTCATGAAGTACCAATAAAGAACAAATGTTGGTATTAGCTATGCTAAGAATACTGTTATAAATAGCTGTGAGTTGCCATATGTGTGATAAACAATCATATTCCCATGTATTATCAGACATGACTTAGTTTTTAAATGCTAAGTCATTTTTCCAGATCTGCTAAACAAAACTTTAAAGATTTCAGTGAATAAGCGTTATCTTTTGTATCTATATGGCATAATTATATAATATGCTATTATCTTTATTGAACAATAGATATTTTACTCTGACAATTAAGAAGAAGAGTAATAAAATGTTCTGTTATTTCTTATCTTCCTTCTGAAGCTTTTTCTACACAAATAAACATGTTTATGAATTACATAAATTTATTTCTCTAAAGATATCTTCTACTTTCAAGGAACAGAGAATAAGAATTTTATTTCCAAAAAATATGGCTATTTATTTCTACTTTGGTAAAGTTAATTATAATAAGAAAATATAACATATTGCTTTTTTAAATTCCAATTTTATTTGTCTGGTAAACTTTCATTTTTTCCAACTAAAGAAAGAGAAGTGCACAAGAAGTGCACACACACAAACGAATGATAATTATAAAACAGAACATCAGAGACCATAATATACAAGCAAAATTCCAGTATAACAAAAAATTTCTAAACAAATCAATAAGAGGCAATAGACTACAAAGATACCATTGAGTTTACTTTGGAATAGCCATCCATTACTAGGCATGGGACCTGTCTTTAAGTGTGGTTAATATTTCCAATGCAAGGCAATTGGAGAAATCTAAGATTTCAAACTGATGTCTATTTGGAGACAGCTTCTTGGTTCAGGATGAGAGCTCAAGTCCACATCTCCCAGTGAGCATTTGGACACAATCTGCTTGAACATGTCAAGGCCCTGGGCATGCTGTCACATTTTCTCTAAGTTCATATATATTTCAGTCCTGTTGTGTATGAAATAAAATGCTTCCTTGATGATATCCACCCATTCTGGCTCTTAAAGTCTTCTGCCTCTTCCATATAGAATCCTGAAACTTGAGCAGATTTGAAGGGTTGTAGGCCTGCAAGTACTCCAACACATAGCAGGGCTGCTGTAGGGAAGTGTCCAGGCACCACTCCTGGGGTAGGAAACCACAGTCTAAGATATAGGAAAGCCAGAGGTGGTTCACTGGTTCCTGGGTCTGTGGTGAGGCTGGGCCATGGGTTCTCAGATTCTTGGACATCCAGTCACCATTGGGAGTCACAGAAGAGCAGAGAACAGAGTCACATATGTGACCAGTACATGGGTCCCTCCATGTGTATTTTTTGGTTGGTGATCCAGTATCTGGGAGTATCCAGGGGTCAGGCTAGTTGCCACTATTGCCCCCTCCCTGAGGCTGCAAACTCCCTCAGCTCCTTCAGTCCCTTCTCCAAGTCCTCCATCTGAGACCTCACACTCAGCCCTACAGTTGCTGTGATGTGTCTCTTGGGTATTTCGAACTTTTGGGCTAATAACCACTTATCAGTGAGTGCATACCATGTTCATTCTTTGTGACTGTGTTTCCTCACTCAGGATGATATTTGCAAGTTCCATTCATTTGCCTGTGAATTTCATGAAGTCATTGTTTTTAATAGCTGAGTAGTATTCCATTTTGTAAATGTACCACATTTTCTGAATCCATTCCTCCTTTGAGGAACATCTGGATTGTTTCCAGTTTCTGGCTATTATAAATATGGCTGCTAAGAACATAATGGAAAATATATCATTATTACATGTTGGAGCATCCTCAGGGTATATTCCCAGGAGTGGAATTACTGGGTCCTCAGGTAGTATTATGACATTCTTCTGAGGGTCTGACAACTGATTTCCAGAGACGTTATATCAGCTTGCATTCACACCAGCAATGGAGGAGTGTTGCTCTTTCTCCAAATCCTTACCAACATCTGCTGTCACCTGAGTTTTAATCATAGCTATTCTCACTGGTGTGAGTTTAAATCGTATGGTTGTTTTGATTTGCATTTTTCTGATGAATAGGGATGTTCAACATTTCTTTAGGTGCTTCTTGGACTTTCGAGTTTCCTCAGTTGAGAATTCTCTGTTTAGCTCACTTCCCCATTTTTAATAGGGATATTTGGATCTCTCGAGTCTAGCTTTTTGAGTTCTTTGTATACATTGGATATTAGTTCTCTATTGAACATAGGATTGGTAAAGATCTTTTCCCAATCTGTAGGTTTCTGTTTTGTTCTATTTACAGTTTCCTTTGCATTACAGAAGCTTTGTAATTTTATGAGGACCCATTTGTCGATTCTTGATATTAGAGTAAAAGCCATTGGTGTTCTGTTCAAGAACTTTTCTCCTATGCCCATGTGTTCAAGACTTTTCCCCACTTTCTCTTCCATTAGATTCAGTGTATCTGGTTTTATGTGGAGATCCTTGATCCACTTTGACTTGAGCATTGTACAGGGAGATAGAAATGAATCAATTTGCAATCTTCTACATGTAGGCCGCCAGTTGTCCCAGCACCACTTGTTGAAGATGCTGTCTTTTTTTGCCATTAGATGGTTGGTTTTAATTCCTTTGTCAAAGATCAAGTGTCCATAAATGTGGGGATTCATTTCTGGGTGTTCAATTCTATTCCATTGATCTACCTGCCTGTCACTGTACCAGTACTATGCAGTTTTTCATCACTGCTGCTCTGTAGTACAGCTTGAGGTCAGGGAGGCTGACTACCCTAAAAGTCCTTTTATTGTTGAGAAGAGTTTTTGCTATCTTAGGTTTTTTGTTGTTCCACATGAATTTGAGAATTGCTCTTTCTAAGTCTATGCAGAATTGAGTTGGGATTTTGATGGGGATTGTATTGAACTTGTAGATTGCTTTTGTCAGGATGGCCATTTTAGCTATGTTTATCCTGCCAATCCATGAGCATGGGAGATCTTTCCTCCTTCTGAGGTCTTCTTTGATTTCTTTCATCAGAGACTTGATGTTTTTGTCATACAGATCTTTCACTTGTTTGGTTTGTGTCACACCAAGATATTTTATATTGTTTGTGACAATAGTGAGGAGTGTCATTTTCCTAATTTGTTTCTCAGCAACAAAACAAGGAGCTGGTTCTTTGAGAAAATCAACAAGATAGATAAACACTTAGCCAGACTAACCAGAGGGCACAGAGACAGTATGCAAACTAACAAAATTAGAAATGAAAAGGGAGATAAAACAACAGATGCTGAGGAAATTTAAAAAATCGTCCGATTCCACTACAAAAAACTATACACAACAATATTGGAAAATCTGGAGGAAATGGACAAGTTTCTAGACAGATACCAATTACCAAAGTTAAATAAGGATCAGATAAGCCATGTAAACTGTCCCATAACCCCTAAAGAAATAGAAGCAGTCATTAAATGTCTCCCAACCAAAAAAAGTCCAGGACCAGATGGGTTCAGTGCAGAATTCTATCAGACCTTCAAAGAAGACCTAATACCAATACTCTTCAACCTATTCCTCAAAATAGAAACAGAAGGAATACTACCCAATTTATTCTATGAGTCCACAGTTACACTGATACCAAAACCCACCAAAGACCCAACAATAAAAGAAATCTTCACACCAATTTCCCTTATGAATATTAGTGAAAATATACACAACAAAATTCTTGCAAACCGAATCCAAGAACACATCACAATGATCATTCACTGTGATCAAATGGACTTCATCCCAGGGATGCAGGGGTGGCTCAACACCCATAAATTCATAAATGTAATCATCTACATAAACAAACTCAAAGAAAAAAATACATGATCATTTAGTTAGATGCTTAAAAAGCATTTGACAAAGTTCAACACACCTTCATGATAAATGCCTTGGAAAGATCAGGAATTCAGGGAGCATACCTAAACATAGTAAAAGCAATATACAGTAAACCAGTGGCCAACATCAAACTAAATGAAGAGAAACTCAAAGCAATCCCACTAAAATCAGGGACTTGGCAAGGCTGCCCTCTTTCTTCCTATCTATTCAATATAGTACTTGAAGTTCTAGATAGAGCAATTGGACAACAAAAGGAGGTCAAATGGATACAAATTGGAAATAAATAAATAAAAATATCACTATTTGCAGAATATATGGTATACTTAAGTGACCCGAAAAACTACACTACAGATCTCCTACAGGTAATAAACACTTTCAGCAAGTGTCTGGATACAAAATTAACTCAAGCAAATCTGTAGGCTTCCTATATTCGAAGTATACACAGGGGGATTCTTGAGGCTATATGACCATACCTCTACCAGTAACAGGGTTTAGGGACATGATCACAACACTACCTGGAGAGGGTCTTGAGGGTCATTTCCCTTTTACATGACCAAATGTCACAAACCTATGGAGAAATATAGGCATGTGTCAAGAGCTGTTTCTAGGAGGCTGGAAACATCTGCTATAGCCCCTTAAAGGGTTTTCCCCGTATTGGTCCCACAGGGTTTGAACCTTGGCTTCACCAGAAAATAAAATGCCTTCCATGGCCCTGCACCTTTCTATTAGTTTTGCAAACAAACAATAGCCTTGGCAATACCCTGAGTTGTAAGTGGGTTTTCCATGAAGTCCCATGTGGACAATGACTCACGTAGACATAACCCATTCATGATATTGAATATTTCACTTGCTGATATAATATGTAGTCTTCCCATTTTTGTGAATTTATTTAGATTATCTTCATATCTGTGAATATATAAAGCAGTTTCCAATTTTAGTAGGTTTCCAAATGCCCCATCCTATGGCCCTTAGTGTTAGTTCTTCCTACTCTTATTCCCTGTATTACCTCGTTCTCACCACCTCCCCACTTAATCTTTCAGCTCTACTACCACCACTATCTCGCCAAAAATATATATTCTATTTCCACTTGATTTTACATTCCTCCCTTCCCTACCTTGAGTAATGGTATGGTTACAGAGGCCTTTGATACATGCCTATCAAAGACTTAAAAGCAAACATCCATGAATAAGAGAATATATACAATATTTCTCTTTTGGTGGTCTGAATAACCTCACTCAGGATGATTTTTTTATCTCCATTCTTTTACCTGAGAATTTTATAACTGCATTTTTAATAGCTTGATAATAATTAATTGTTTCAATATGCTACATTGCTATTTCCAATTTCTGGCTATTATGGGTGGAGCAGCAATGAACAAGGATAAGCAATGTCTCTGTCTCTGAAATAGTATGTACAGTATTTTTGGTTTATGTTCAACCATGATATATCTGGACCTTGAGGTAGACTTATTCCCAGCTTCCTGAGGAATCACCATACAGATTTCCATAGTCATTGAACCTTGCATACAATTCTTAAAGAAGAGCAGTTGAATAAATGTTTCATAACAAGCTAGGCCTGTTAGAACATGAATTTAGTCTCAGAACTTGGGAAGCAGAAAAGGCACATATCTGAGTTTGAGGAAAGCCTGGCCTACTGAGAGTTCCATGATAGGTAATATTATACACAGAAACCTGGTCTTGAAAAAAATAAAATAAAAAAAAAATCCCAAACAGGTGAGTGTCAGATGAAAGATATCACAGGCAATTTGTTAATGAAAATTGTTGAATATATATATATTCTTCAAGAATTAGTGTTATTTTAGAAGAAAATTATTTGAGACCATGATCAGGCCTTGAGGTGGGAAAGCATCAATAAACGTATATTTTCAAAGACAGCATAAATGGAGATGTAAGTAGGAGAGACTTACAATTAAAATATTCAAAGAAATTTGTTAAGGAGGATAGCTTAACCACCTAAAATGTGCAATTAGTACTGTGAACATTTACATGGGTGTGAGTCTATGAACTTGTCATGGGAGATCCACTAAGGGCCATATTCAAAGAAGAATGTTTCTCCTTCCTTTGGCAGCTATCAAATGCTGCCAGCTCCAAAAAAGTAGTCAGAACTGGAGAATATGTTTTCCATCCTATAAATTCAGGTTATTTGATCTTAAACATATATGGTACTAGTTACTAGAGACAGCATGAGTTTCTGAGTAGAAGAGCCACATCATGCTATAAAGTCAACATTTCATTGCACTCCTCCTCATCCCCTTCCTCTTACATGCTGTCTCCATACCTGTGATGTTTCCTAAATGTATAAGTGTGTGTGTTGATAAAGATAACCTATTTAAGGCTAAACACTCAGTATCCCTTAGTCTCAGCACTTGAACAGGTTATTAGTATATTCATGGACTATTGTCTTTCAGAAAAGAACCTTCTCTGACAAGCCTGAAAGCAGCACATATCTATGAGTCTAAAATATAAACATATTGAAGACAATTTGAAAATATGGATATTTAGTAAAGTAAAAAGATCAGGATTTAACCTAATGCCTCCAGCTTATAACATACACAGTCATTATTTATAATCACGATTGCAGTGCTAAACATGATATCCCTCCTGTGGGGCAGACCTTAAATTAAATCAGAAAGTAGGTAGTTACTTTCCAAGAGTCATTGTACTATTGTATGTAGGGTTAGAGCTTGCCTGGAATATGAATACTATAACATACATAGTCAAGCTCTGGATAAAACCACTGATAATTTTTCTTGCCTAGAAGCTTGAACAGCACATTCTGGCACTGAAAATCAGCAAGCAAAAAAAAAAGTGTTCAATGATGATTTTTTTCAAAAAATAATGTGCATTCAAAGTTAAAAATCACACTGCCCACTCAGAAATTAATAAAGGAAAAGCTCCTTAATATGCAATCATCTGGCTATGACTAATGCCCATGAAAGTGCTAGCTTCAAATAGAAGATTTTACTAACTTATATATATTTCATGATTATTCATTTTACTTATACTATTATCATTAAGTATCTTTTAGTTTCCAGTACCAGATTATACTTTGAATAATATAAGCAATAAGGAGATTGCAATCTTAGACCTCGGGCAGATGCTAAATTTATACAGCAAAAATATTGCCACGATTAGTTTTTAAATACATCAATGTTATTCTTTCCAAATAGTTAGCCAAGATCATCTTATCGACATGAAGAATTATGCTATTCAAGAAAAAATCAGAGAAAACATAATGGCAAAGCAGGAGCTCTGACACTGAGCTGAGAGTGTTGGCCAGAGGCTAGTATTGAAAAGCAGGCATTATTTAGCTCAGAAATGGTGCAGGAAATTTGATGGTTGTTGACAGTGGCTGAAAAATTTCAGCCAGCCACAGTTTTTCTGTTGATGGATATGGATGCAATGTCTTGGGAGCATAGCAGCAAATCGTTGGGGCCACTTCCAATATTCCAAGTATTGTATCAATTCAATGGGTCATAACTTAGTGTAATCAGGACTCATATTTACAGTTGACTCACTGGTTAACTCACTAATATACCAATGCCAATTTAGAGCTATTAATTAGCATACCAAACCCTGCCTTGATCTTGGCTCTTAGGGCCCCTTTCTTTGGGTGAGATTTCTCTCTTTGTGAGACAGAGCTCCTCCATTTTCACTTGAATGTCCCAGTAGTGGATGATCAGCTCTTTTTTGAGCACTGGTCTTGGCTTAATATATGAAGACATGTTAATGCAGTTTGTGTTACAAATTCTGTTATTATTTGTCTATCCTCAGGATGCTGATAGCTATAAAAGTATATGCTATACAAGTAGTAATTTATATTCTTACCCATGGATACTGTGTTTTCTGTTTCTTCTAGGCTCCCTAGTGGAACACATCCTGGACTTGAAGGCTTCCAAATTCACACAATAAATTTGGCCCCAATATCCCCTAGATAGTAACTACAAGTGGCCACTTAATGACATGTTTGAAACTCAAGATTCTTGCCAGCAATACAGAAAATGGAAGGTTTCTTTTGTGCAGGCTTTTTTTATCCACCCTCAAATTCTCTCTATTCCTTCTGCTTCCCATCTCAGCTCCTATGCTTGGTCTAACTCTCCATTTGGCCACTCTCTATTCCTGCGGCTCTGAAAACACTATTCAGATATTATTTGGGACATAAGTACTCTCATTCTTCCCCCCTACCTGGTATCTCAATCTGATGCATAACTACTGCCAGTTGTTTCCCCATGCTGGCAGTCTTAAACTTCTACTTCCTGGGAATTTTTTTTTTTTTTTTTAGTTCTGATTTATTTCTATTCTGGTCCATATCTGCTGTTATTCAGCTGACACAGGGGAAGGGCTGGGTGGTTAGTAGATCTTTGTGAGCTCAAGCAGGTGAGCTGTGCCTCATTCACCAGCCTCTGAAGTACTGTACCACTCAGACCTGCAAGACTTACAGTGGCATGTAGAGATCTCCTCACATGCACAAAACTCCCTGCTTGCCAGTGAAAACACTTATATTTGTATGTTTTTTTAAAAATATACCAGTTATTATTTATTTATTTACTTTTGTTGGGTATTTAATTTATTTACATTTCAAATATAATCCTCTTCTCGATTTTTCCTCTACTAACCACCTATACTATCCCCCTTCTCCCTGCTTCTATGAGTGAGTTTCCCAACCACCCACTCACTCCTGTGTCACTACATACTCACTCATGCCTCATTCCCCTACTTGAGGCATAAAGTCTCCACATGACCAAAAGCATCTCCTCCCATTGATGCCAGATAAGGCAATCCTGTGCTACATATGTAGCAGGAACCATGGGTCCCTGCATGTGTACTCTGGGCTGGTGATTGAATCCCTTCGAACTCTGAGGTGTCTGGTTAGTTGATATTGTTGTTCTTCCTGTGCAATTGCAAAGGCCTTCAGGTAATTCAGTCTTTCCTCTAACTGTTCCAATGAGGATCTGTACTGAGTTGAATAGTTGTCCACATCTGTATTGGTTGAACTCTGGCAGAACCTCTTAGGGGACAGCCATATTAGGCTCCTCTAAGCAAGCATTTATTGGCATCAGCAATAGTGTCTGAGTTTAGTGTCTGTAGGTGGGATGAATCCCTAGGTGGAGCAATCACAGAAAGTCCTTTCCTCAGTCTCTGCTCCACTCTTTGTCCTCTGCATTTCCATAGGACAAGAATAATTCTGTGTTAATTCTTTTGAGATGGTTAGGTGGCCCCATCCATCTACCAGGGCCCATGCCTAACTCTGAATATAGTCTCTACAGGTTCTCTCTCCCCTTTGTTGGGAATTTGAGCTAGTGTCATCCCTGTTGGATCCTAAGAATCTCTTCCTTTCCTGGAATCTGGGACTATCTAGTGGCTACATTCAGTATCCTATCTTCCACCGCTACACACCTCCTTTCAATTTCCATAACCTTCATACTTTTCTCCTGTCTCCTACCACAACTGATCCTGTCCCCCTTTTTCCCTCCCCCCTCTTTTCCCTCCAAGGTCCCTCCATCTCTCTACCTCCCTTGATTGTTTTGTTCCCCCTTCTAAGTAGAACTGAAGCATCCACATTTTGGTCTTCATTCTTCTTGAGTTTCATATGGTCTGTGAGTTGTATCATGGGAATTCTGAGATTTCTTGACTAATATCCCTTTTTCGTAAGCACATACCATGTGTGTTGTTTTGTGACTGGGTAACCTCACTCAGGACAATATTTTATAGTTCTATCCATTTAACTGCAAATTTAATGAAGTCCTTGTTTTAATTGCTGAGTACTACTCCATTCTGTAAACGTACAATATTTTCCCTATCCATTTCTCTGTTGAGGGACAAATAAGTTATTTCCATTTGCTGGCTATTACAAATAAGGCTTCTATGAGCATAGTGGGTCATGTGTCCTTGTAATATATTGGAATAACTTTTAGGAATATGCCCTGTAATAGTATACCAGGATCATCAGGCAGTTCTATGTCTAATTTTCTGAGGAATCACCAGACTAATTTCCAGAGTGTTTGTACCAGCTTAAAATCCCACCAGCAATGAAGGAGTGTTCTTCAGTCTCCACATCCTAGCCAGAATCTACTGTCACCTGAGATGTGATATTCGCTATTCTGACTGGTATGAGGTGGAATTTGAGGTTCGTTGTGATTTTCATTTTCCTGATGACTAAGAATGTTGAACACTTCTGTAGGTGCTTTTCACCACTCCAGATTCCTCAATTGAGAATTCTCCTTTTGTAGCACTGTTCCCCATTTTCATAGGGTTATTTGGTTCACTATAGCCTAAGTTCTTTACTTCTTTGTATGTATTGGATACTATACCTCGATCATATGTAGTGTTGGTAAAGATCTTTTCCCAATCTTTAGGTAGATGTTTTGTCCTGTTGATAGTGTCCTTTGCCTAACAGAACCTTTACAATTTTTCTGAGGTCCAATTTGTCTATAGTTGATTTTATAGCCTGAGCCATTCAGGTTCTCTAAAGAATATTTTTTCCCTGTTCCAATGTGTTTGAGGTTCTCTCCCACTTTCTTATCTATTAGATTAACTCTATTTTGACTTATATGGACCACCTTGATCCACTTGGACATGAGCTTCATACAAGGAAATAAGAATGGATCAATTCACATTCTTCTACAGGTGGGCCACCAGCACCATTGTTTGAAAATGTTATCTTTTTCCACTGAATGGTTTTTACTTCATTGTCAAAGGTCAGTTGTCAAAGGTATGTGGGTTCATTTCTGGGTTTTCAATTATATTCCATTGATTGACCTGTCTATGACTGTACCAATACCATACGGTTTTTATCATGATTGCTAGGTATTAAAGCTTGAAGTCAGGGATGGTGATTACCCCAGAAGTTCTCTCTCTCTCTCTCTCTCTCTCTCTCTCTCTCTCTCCCTGTCTCTCTGTCTCTCTCTGATACTTTACTTATATTTCAAATGTATTTTCCTTTCCATATCTCTGCTTTGGAAGCACCCTATGCTATCCCCCCTCCCTCTGCCTCTATGATGGTATTCTTCCACCCACCCACCCTCTTCCATCTTCCATCTGTAGAATTCTTCTGTACTGGGGAATCTAACACCCACATGCCCGAGGGCCTCTCTTCTCACTAATGTCCAACAATGCCCCCTTCTGTTCACATATTTGGCCAATACCATGTCCCCATCCATGTGTATTCTTTGGTTGGTGGTCTAGTCTCCGAGAGCACAGAGGGGTCAGGCCAGTTGACATTGTTACTCCCTCCATGGGGCTGCAAATTTCTCAGCTCCTTCCATCCCTGCTCCAATTCCTCCATCTGGGACCCCATGTTCTGTCCAATGTAAGCTGTGAATTGAATCTTGGGTACCCCAGATTGTGGGGCTAATATCTACTTACCAATGAAGACATACAATATTCTTTCCTTTGTGATTGAGTTACTTCACTTAGGATGGTATTTTTAAGTTCTATCCATTTGCCTGCAAATTTCATGAAGTCATTGTTTTGAATAGCTGAGTAGTATTCCATTGTATAAATGTACCACATATTCTGTATCCATTCCTCTATTGAGGGATTTCTGGGTTGTTTCCAGATTCTGGCTATTATAATTATGGATGATGTGAACATAGTGGAGCATGTGTCCTTATTACAGGTTGGAGCATCTTCTGGGTATATGCAAAGGAATGGAATAGTTGGGTCCTCAGGTAGTTTTATGTTCATTTTTCTGAGGGTCTGCCAAACTGATTTCCAGAGTGGTTGTACCAGCTTGCAATCCCACCACCAAATGTGGTGTGTTTCTCATTCTGAAAATCCTCACCAGCATCTGCTGTCACCTGAGTTTTTGATATGAGCCATTTTGACTGGTATGAGTGGAATCTCAGGGTTGTTTTGCTGTGCATTTCCCTTTTTAATAAGGATGTTGAAGAATTCTTTAGGTGCTTCTCAGAACTTTGAGTTTTCTCAGTTGAGAATTCTCTGCTTAGTACTTTTCCCCATTTTTTGATAGAGTTATGTGATTCTATGCAGGCTAAATCTTAAGTATTTTACATAGATATTGGTTCTTTATCAGATGTAGGATTGGTACAGATCTTTTTCCAATCTAGTGGTTGCCATTTTGTTTTATTATCTGTGTAATTTGCCATACAGTAGCTTTGCAATTTCATGAGGTCCCATTGGTTGATACTTGCCCCCACCCCAAGGGAGTTTAATGAGAAATTTAATATCTTAAACCATTGCTTGGTCCTTTGGTGCCATTTATTTATTTATTTATTTATTTATTTATTTTGATACTTCAATTACATTTCAAATGTTTCTCCCTTTCCAGATCTCCCCTTTTGAACCTCCCTATTCCCTCCACCCTAACCCTGCCACTCTGAGGGTATTCCCACACCCACCCACACACTCTATTCTTCCTTCTTTGGCATTCTCCTATACTAGGGCATCTAACACTCTCAGACCTAAGGCCTCTCCTACCCCTGATGTCTAACAAGACCCTCCTCTACCTCATATGTGACCAGCACCATGGGTCCCTCCATGTTTATTTTTAGGTTTGTGGTCCAATCTCCAGAAACATCGGGTGATCAGGCCAATGGAAAGTGTATCTCCATCCATGTGGCTGCCAACTTCCTCAGCTGCTTCAGTCCCTTCTCCAGCTCCTCCATCTGGGACCTCAAGCCTAATCCAGTGGATGCTGTGATGTTAATCTTGGGTATTCCAGACTTTTGAGCTAATATCCACTTATTAGTGAGAACATATGGTGTTTGTTCTTTTATACTTTTAAATATTTTTTCACATTTTATTTACATTTCAAAAGTTTCCACCTTTCAAGGTCTCCCCGTCTGAACTTCCCCATTCTCACCACCCTCTCCCTGCCACTATGGGGATACTATCCAGCCCAACCAACCACCCCAAAATAAAATTTGCAAGAATTTTATTGAGTATTTTTACATCAATATTCATAAGGGGATTGGTCTGAAGTTTTCTTTTATTGTTGGGTCTTTGTGGGACTTTGGTATCAGTGTAATTGTGGCCTCATAGAATGAAGTGGGTAGTATTCCTTCCGTTTCTATTTTGTGGAATAGACTGATGAGTATTGGTATTAGGTCTTCTTTGAAGGTCTGATAGAATTCTGCACTGAACCCATCTGGTACTGGTTTTTTTCTTGATTGGGAGATTGTTAATGACTGCTACTATTTCTTTGGAGGTTATGGGACTGTTTAGTTGTTTTATCTGATTCTGATTTAACTTTGGTCATTGCTATCTGTGTAGAAACTTGTCTATTTCCTCCAGATTTTCCAATTTTGTTGCATATAGGCTTTTGTAGTAGGATCTGATGATTGTTTTAATATCATTAGTGTCTGTTGTTATATCTCCATTTTTATTTCTAATTTTGTTAATTTGGATACTGTCTGTGCCCTTTGGTTAGTGTGGCTAAGGGTTCATCTCTTGTTGATTTTCTCAAAGAACCAGCTCTTGCTTTTGCTGATTCTTTGTATAGTTCTTCTGGTTTCCACTTGGCTGATTTCAGCTCTTAATTTGAATATTTCCTGCCTTCTATTCCTCTTGGGTGCATTAGCTTTTTTTTGTTCTAGAACTTCTAGATGTGCTGTTAAGCTGTTAGTGTATGCTCTCTCCAGTTTATTTCTGGAGGCATTCAGAGCTAAGAGTTTTCCTCTTAACACTGCTTTCATTGTGTCCCATAGGATTGGGTAAGTTGTACTTTCATTTTCATTAAATTCTAGGAAGTCTTTAATTTCCTTCTTTATTTCTTCCTTGACCAAGTTATCATTGAGCAGAGCATTGTTCAGCTTCCATATGTATGTGGGCTTACTGCTGTTGTGGCCATTGAAGACCAACCTTAATCCTTAGTGATCTGATAGTAGGCATGGGATTATTTCAGTCTTCTTATATCTGTTGAGGTTTGTTGTGTGACCAGTTATATGATCAATTTTGGAGGAGTTACCATGAGGCACTGAGAAGAAGGTATAGTCTTTTGATGCAGGATGAAATGTTCTATAGATATCTGTTAAACCAATTTGGTTCATAGCATCTGTTAGTTTCACTGTGTCTCTGTTTAGTTTATGTTTCCAAGACCTGTCCATTGTTGATAGTGGTGTGTTGAAGTCTCCCACTATTATTGTGTGAGGTGCAATGTGTGCTTTCAGCTTTAGTAGAGTTTCTTTTATGAAAGTGGGAACTTTTGCTATTGGGACATAGATGTTCAAAATTGAGAGTCCTTCTTGGTAGATTTTTCATTCAATAAGTATGAAGTGTCCTTCCTCATCCTTTTTGATGACTTTTGGTTGAAAGTCAATTTTATCTGATATTAGAATGGTTAATCCAGCCTGTTTCTTGGGGCCATTTGCCTGGAAAATTGTTTTCCAGCCCTTTATTCTGAGGTAATGTTTTTCTTTAACATGGAGGTGTGTTTCCTTGATGCAGAAAATACTAGGTCCTGTTTATGGATTCAGTCTTGTTAGTCTATGCCTTTTTATTGTGGAATTGAGTCCATTTACCTAACTGAGTCAATTATTGTCTTAATTGAGTCAGTTAAGAGATATTATGGAATAGTGATTGTTTCTTCCTGTTATTTTGATCTTTTTGGGGGGTTGTTGAAAGGTTACTTTCTTGCTTTTTCTAGGGTTTAATTGACCTCCTTGCATTGGAATTTCTCATTTATTATACTTTGTAGAGTTGGGATTGTGGAAAGATATTGTGGATATTTGTTTTTGTCACAAAATATCTTGGATTCACCATCTATGGTAATTGAGAGTTTTGCTAGGTATAGCAACCTGGGATGGCAGTTGTGTTCTGTTAGGCTCTGTTTGAGGTCTGTCCGGGAACTTCCAGCTTTCATAGTCTCTGTTGAGAAGTCTCTTGTAATTCTGATATGTCTGAGATGATATATATGTTACTTGACCTTTTTTCCTTACTGCTTCTAATATTCTTTCCTTATTTTGTGTATTTGGTATTTTGACTATTATGTGATATGATTAATTGCTTTTCTCATCTCATATATTTGGAGGTCTGTAGGCTTTTTGAATATTTATTTTCATCTCGTTCTTTATGACATGGCAGTTTTCTTCTATAAATTTGTAGAAGAAATTTACTGGCCCTTTAAGTTGGGAATTGTCACTTGCTTCTATACCAATTATCTTTAGAGTTTTTCTTCTCATTGTGTCCTGGATTTCCTGGATGATTTGGGTTTGGAAATTTTGCATTTTGAACTTTCTTTGAATGTTGTGTCAATGTTTTCTATGATATCTTCTGCACCCAATATTCTCTCTTCTATCTCTTATATTCTGTTGGTGATGCTTCCATCTATGACTCCAGATCTCTTTCCTAGAATTTCTATCTCCACGGTTGTCTCTGTTTGTGATTTTTTTATTGTTTCTATTTCCATTTTTAGATCCTGGATGGTTTTATTCATTTCCTTTGCCTGTTTGATTATGTTTTCCTATAATTCCTTATGAGATTTTTTTTGGTGTTTCCTATTTAAGGGCTTCTGGTTGTTTACCTGTGTTCTCTTTTGTATCTTTAAGGGAGTTATTTATTTCCTCCTTAAAATCTATTGTGATCATGAGAAGTGATTTTAAATCTGAGTCTTGCTTTAGTGGTGTGTTTGGGTATCAAGGTCTCAGTGTGGTGGGAGAACTATGTTGTGATGATATCAAGTAGCCTTGATTTCTGTTTCTTATGTTCTTGGCCTTGCCTTTTGCCATCTGGTTATTTCTGGTGTTAGCTAGTCTTTTTCTCCCTGATTGTGGCTTGTCCCACCTACAAGCCTATGTACAAGTACTTCTTTGAGAACAGCTCTCTCTGAGAGTAATTTGGGTTTGGATTGCTCTTACAGCATCAGCTTTGGGGTGCAAACAGTAACTCAAAATATCCTGTCCCCAGCTGTTCCTTGGTTTCTGTGTCCTGATGGCTCTGCATTGGTCCCTCTTGATTGAGGAATTTGAACAGAATTGGTGGTCTTGCCTGTGCTTAAATGTTTGTTGCCACTCCTGGGAGACCAGGTCTCTCCTGGCCCTATTTGAGGGTTGAGCCCTGTGTCACAGGATCAGCTCCCTGGCCACAGAAGGAAACCTGAAGTCTATTCCTTAGTCCCTGTGTCCTGAGAGTTCTGGGCATGTCCTTCTGCACAAAATGCAGAAATTTCCCCTGCTCAAAGGCTTGTCCACACTCCTGGGATGCTAGCTCTTTCCATGTATTATTTGAGTATGCAGCCCTGTGGCACAGGTGTAACCTGGAAGGCTCCTGTCCCAGGCTGCTCCTAAATTCATGTGTCCTGAGGGATCCTAGTGGCTCCTGCTGAGCAATGGTGCCTGTCTTACCTCTGTTCACATGCTTGTCCACATTCCTCTGAGAGTAGCATTCTCCCAGCGCTATTTGGCTATGGAGCTCTGGGCCACAGACTGAGGTCCCTGGCCACCGATCCAGAAGTTCTCTCATTGTTGGGAATAATTTTCTATATTCTGTTTTCTTTTATTTCTTATTCCATTTGAATTTGATAATTACTCTTTCTGTCTCTATGAAGAGTTGAGTTTGAATTTTGATGGGGATTGTATTGAAGCTGTAGATTTCTTCTGTTATGATGGTAATTTTTACTATGTTAATCCTGCAGATCCAAGAGAATGGGAACTCTTAACATATTCTGGAGTCTTCTTCAATTTTCAGTGTTATCTCCTTTTGTTCTTTTTTAAATGTATTTATTTCCATATTTAGGTCCTGGATGATTTTGTTCAATTCCTTCAACTGATTTCTTTTGTGTTCCTGTGTTTCTTTTTGGGATTTATGTGTTCCCTTTTTAAGAGCTTCTACCTGTTTATCCGTGTTCCCCCAAATTTCTTTAAGGGAGTTATTTATATCCTTATTGTCCTCTACCATCATCATGAAATTTGGTTTTAGGTCAGAATCTTCCTTTTCAAGTGTATTGGATTATCCATGGCTTGCTCTGGTGGGAGAACTGGCTTCTGATGATGCCATGTAGACTTGTTTTCTGTCATTTGGCTATTTCTGGTATTAGCTGGCCTTGTTGTCTCAGATTGCAACTTGTCTCTTCTGTGAACCTGTTTGACTGTGAGTTGTGAGCTTGGGTATGTCCACACTCCTCTGAGATAAGTTTTCTCTGTGTGATATTGGGGTGTGGAGGGCTGTGGCACAGGATCAGTTCCCAGGTACAGATAGAAACTGGAATGATACTGTCCCAGGATTTGCTATGTTTCCTGGTTCTCCTGGGCACAAGACAGGTCGCAATTGGGCTCAGAATTAGGGTATGGAGGGCTTTGGAACAGAGTAATCTCCTGGGTGCAGATAGAAACCACTCTATTTGTCTTTTTATATGTCTAAATGTTTGTGTCTTTGCTGGCACAGGCCTTACTTCTGTAAACAAATGCCATTCTACTCTAAGATAGCAGACATGTGACTTTCTACCACCTTTGCTAAGGGTGTGGGGAAAGGCAGAGCTATAGATTCAGTGCCATGTTGTCTAATGGCAGTTATATGACTGATTACAGCTTCATTGTCATCTTGGTTGAAAGTAGTGACATGGCTGTCTGACTTATTCCTTGTGGGTAGTCATCACTTCACCATAGTCTTCATTGTAGACCACAGCATGACTTAAAGAAAAGTTTCCAAAGACATTTGTTAAGATAAGGTTTTTGTTTGGTTTCTATCCTGCCTCAGTAAATAGTACTTTTAATATTACTTTAAGGATTTACAGCATTAAAAAGTTAATGACCACAGACTTAAGGTTATGTTTAGCCTTGTTTTTGTTACAATAATTAAGTCACAATTTACTCTTTATGTTTGCTAGATAAAATATAAAGCAAATAATTAAAAACAGACACAAATTGTCTCATACATGGTTAATAGATACTAGCTCTCCATCTTGTCAGAGACTGCTAAACATCTATTACATTTTGGAGCTTATTATGACAGATAGAGACCCCCAAATCCTAACAGTGACCCACCAAGTCTATGGGAAAATATGGGCACAGTGAAAAGTGTTTTACCTGGGTTGTGGCACAATAACAATTAAGAAAGACTGCTCCATATCTTTGCCTTCTGGAAAGTCTCAGCCTAAACAGGATACCCAGAGAACTAAATATCTCATATTGCCTATGACAAGGTTAGTCATTCTTACCATGTTCCTCCTCTATAGAAAAAAATACCCTCCCATTTTCTTGGCCTGATGGCCAATCTGCCTCTGCCCAAAAGTCACAATGGAGACCACAGAGACCTGGGATAACAGTTTGGGTATTGGACTTTGGACTAACTTCTGTAACTTTAATTAATATATGACATTTAAATTATAATTTATACTTTCTAGATTTCTGATTACATTGACAGTTAAATTTTTTGCAGCTTGTAAACTAGAAAATAGACAACTAGCTTATTACCCAATGTAATCCACCTCCATATTAACTCATTAACCAATTCATTAACTACATAAGACTGCTAGATATTTTATCAAAAAGGCAGACATGTTTGTCTTCCTCACAACCTTCATGATAAAACATACAAGTTTCACCAGTAACCATTCATGGATATAACTTTTTGCTACCTTTATCTAAATATCCTCACTTTGTAGTAACTACTTCCTAGTGCTTAACCCTATGACTCATGGTAAATAATTAAATAAAAGAAATATGTTATGTAAATCTAAATGAAGGACTATGATGTTTTTCTGAGGTTAGTAAACAAGATATAAATGTTGGAGGACAAAGTTAAAAGATGATATAAACATAATTTAAGACAAAAAATGCTTCAGATTCCTTCCCCTTGCAATGCGACTGTTATGTTGAGATTCAAAGGTTCAAAATCAAACATTTGTCAATGGATTGTTTATAACGTACTTTAGCTCTAATAAAAGATTCCACTGTATGATTCATTTTCATAATCACAAGTTCAACTTTTAAGTTTCCTTTGCTTGTCTTTAAACTTTAGACTTAAAGTATTTCTCATCTTAAATCTATAAAGTCCACTATCAAAGTTACTAACTTAATTATCTTTTAGTTGTCTCATAACTATAGACTTAAGGTACTTCTTAAGCTAAATTTATATGATCAACTATCATATTCATGAGGTTAAATTTTTAGTTTCCTTTGAATATCATTTAAATGCATACTTAAAAATTTTCTCATTTTGCTAAATTAATATATGTGCAGTCTTCTAAATAGAAGAAAAAATCCTTCCCTTCTTGCCCCTTTGGCAATACAAATGTGTGTTTTGTTTTGTTTTTTTCCTTCTGAGCTCAGTTTAAAAACTGTTCAAGCTATTAACAAATTTATCTCATCTCTAAACTTACAAATTCCAGGAAACACATGAAAATCTAGTTCTCTTGGACAAAACAGCTTCCATTTGTTAAGTACCCTCGCCAATGCATGCCCTAAACTCTCACCTATTACTTGTTTCAGAAGATGAATTCCTCCCAGTTCCCTGGTTTTGGGACTCTCCTCACTTGAGTCACCAAGATCTTCTTAGGTTACAAACGTATTTCAAAGAAAAACAGCTTTTTCTCTCAAATCTACTTTATTTTCTGCCTCTAACATATATGTGTTTCAGCATTTTGTCAAGTCCAGGTGTATACTCAAAATCTACATTAAGGACAATTCCAAAGAAGCAACCAGAAGATGCTGTAGTGTACTCTCATATGTGCTTCTACTGGGCCTGCACCTTCCTACCCATAGATGGTCCCACATACCGTGGACAACAGTGAAAATGTCAACTGTCCTAAGACTTGCCCAATATTCCCATCCCAGTTTTCTTAGGTACCAAAGATAAAACTTGCACCCTAAAGTCAGCATAAACCTGTTAAAAGTCACAAGGACCTTAAACCTGCCTCAGTGTCACCTCTTTCTAGTTTCTCATTTTTTTAATTTAAGCCAAATGGAGCAATATTAGCACTTCCTCTAGGCTTTTCCAAACAGTTACCTAGCAACAGTCAGGTACCAATCTGGCTTGCTATAAAAGGACAATATGTGCTCTTCACCTCTCTCTCTCTCTCTCTCTCTCTCTCTCTCTCTCTCTCTCTCTCTCTGTTTCTTTCCATCACTCCTTCCTTTCCTCCCTCCACCTCCTGTCCTCTCTCTGCTCTCTCCCTCATTCTTTGTCCCTTCCCTCTCCACATGTTCCCATCCAGACTCTTTCCTTCATTCTCTCTCCTCACTCTGTCCCCCTCTTTTCACTTTCTTTCCCAGACTCTTTCTCATTGCCCAAATTGACTTAATGTATAATAGACCCATCATAGATCTGGCATCTCAGGGTGCATGCCTGAGCATGTGCCCACTATAGCATTGTCATCCCAACATATTTCAAAACAAATTACGTAGTCTAAGAAGGACATGAACATTTGATGGAAGAATTTGACTCCAAAATGCCTTAAGCCATCTTGATCTTACTCGTCTGACACAGTACATGTTAACTCTCTTTTTCAAACAGATTCGACTCTGTACCTGCAAGTTATTTTCAGAGAAGTCCCATTTTCATGGACTGTCCAAAATTTTGTAATTTCCATTGCAATGTAGACTTTACCTTTCTACAGTCATAAAATGGACTCTCAGAGCCTCTTGGTTGTACCATATATCACCTGGTATTTTTTGCTTTATATAATCTAAGTAAAAGATCTCAAGAGACTCCAAAATCTTAAACTTTTATATTGTGCATTCCTAAAATTCAAGCACTCTACATACCAAGTTATTTTGCCAGTTAGGGAGGTATTCTGGAGACCTTGTACTGAAACTTTATTATATCTGTTTGTCTTTGTAGCTTAATCTTATACAGTTCCTTTTCTGGGTAATTAATTGTGTGCTGATTCTACCTAGATTATAATTCTTAGTTCAAGCTATGCTATTTCAATGGATTTGGATTTCACCTTGGGTGGGTAGATTCATGCCTTTAGGGCACCTATCATATCTTAGTGTTCCAAAGTAGATTTCTCTTTTAAATTGTTAAGCTTTAACATTTACAGCTACTTTAACACTGCACTAGAACTTCAAACTTGATCCTTTGCTCACCAAAATACACAATTATTCTGTATTTTGTTTTTCTTATTTCTTTCTCTCCTTACTAACTTAATAAAAGCAATGAAGTTCTTACAAAACAGCCTGAATATTTCTCTGTTTCAAAATTTCCTCTCAGAGACAAATTAGCCTATTACAATTGAAATCAGCCTCACTCAAGTTTTCAGAATCCTGTAAGAATTCAAATAGATTCTCTGGTAAAATGTAACACAAATGCATTATTTAGTAATTGTCTTCATTAAACAAGTAGTTGTCACATGTTAATCATACAATAAACACTGAATAAATTTATAAATGAATGAAATTGAAAAGGTTTTAGTGCTTGGGGAGTTGCATATAGACAGATATTTATGTAAGTCTTAAGGAGTGGCAGGATTATTCTAGGAGAAAAGTTCTAAAAAATATTTTCTGGCAGAAAGGACAATGACAAACTAAAATCTACATAGGTAAAAATAAATGTTTATGAGGAGCACTTACCTGTTAGGTATACAAAAACGATTCTATACACAGTATGTTATACTGAATGGATATTTAATTTGAGATTATATATAGGAAGGAATTACAGGCTAAAAGTATGAGACATTATTACAAAAATAGTGTTGAACATAAGAAGAATACGTTTTTCAGTTCTTTGAGATATTGGAAGGGATAAGAGACAGGAAAGTTATGCTTCAGTTTTATAAACATTTATTTTCATAGATTTCTTTCAATATGTATTTGAGTGTGTGGAAATGTGTATGTATGTGGGTACCTGAAGAGAACAGTAAAACTGACAGTTGGAAGCAGTTGTGAGCCACCCAAATATGGGTTCTAGGAACTAAACACTGGATCACTAAAAGAGGAGCAAGTGCTCTTGTTGACATGTCACTCCAGCCTTAAATATTTTTAAACATTGTAGAAATAAAGATAGCTTACCCACATATTTTAAGTCAAAATTCCAGAAATAAAGCTTAATTATCATATATAAATATATGACTATTACCCTATAAAATTGTTGTTTCATACTCTGGGTCATTTGCCAAGTAATTAAGTGATATTAGTTTTATTATCTCACATATTCTTGGTATGTTGCAATCTTATAGCTAAGTCAATATTTCATAAAAGCTTGTGAAAGTATAGATATGGTTCTTACACTATCTGAATGGGCAATATCATTTCTTGTTAAAGAAACTAGTTGTATTTTCCAAATAACCTGACAATATAAATGCCTTAAAATTGTGCTTAGTACTCAGTTAAATGTTATCAGGTATTTTTATTTGTTTGATTTTTTTTGTTTTGTTTTGTTTATTTTTTTTAGAACTGTACTGAGCTTAAATGTGCCTAAAGTAGAATGATAAAGTGTCTTAGTCTAGGTTTCTATTCCTGCACTAACATCATGAATATGAATCAAGTTGGGGAAGAATAAGTTCATTTAGTTTACTGTTCTACACTGCTGCTCATGACCAGAGGAAGTCAGGTCCTGGAACTCAAGCAAGTCTGGAAGCAGGAGCTGATGAAGAGAACATGGAGGGATATTTCTTACTTACTGTCCATCACATGTATTCCAACTCAATTTTTTGCAAATATCCTCAGTAAAATGATCTTAGGTTCCTACTTTAAAATTAATTATGTTGTGTAAAAGTGTCAACATGTAGCTATGCCAACCAGTGCATGCTTATAACTGCT
Source organism: Rhynchomys soricoides (assembly GCA_019843965.1). NCBI lineage: Eukaryota > Metazoa > Chordata > Mammalia > Rodentia > Muridae > Rhynchomys > Rhynchomys soricoides. Next base: position 150,634 of record JADRCH010006121.1, read on the forward strand.
AATTCCTCAGAGCTGCAATCATTTATCAGCAATATTTCTATGTCCTCAAATTCCCTCAGAAAACAAAAAGATCATAAAACAAAATAATTCTGTTATCAAGCTTCTTCTAGATGTTATGAAATTCAATCAGCATGCAGTTTTCTTTCCAGCTACACCAGTGCACATAGTAAACTTTAGTGCTGTTCTTACAGTTTTTAGATCTATATAGCTATAAAGTTAACAAGTTAACACATGTATACTTTCTATGAGTATGTATCCAAATCATAGATTTTCTGCTCTTTTCTCAGTAATTTGTTTAGTGGAGTAAGACTGAAAATCTTAGGCATTTCACAGGTAACCACAACAAATGGCAATGCTATAAATGGAAAATCAAAGTTCAGAATGAGTTTTCATTTTACTTGATTAAATGTTTGGAATCAGATATACTAAGATGTGTATTTATAGTATGTATGTAATAATATAATAGCTCTTCTCTCCTCTCCTCCCTCTCTTTTGCTTAGTTTTGCTTAAATAAATGTTTATTCAAATGATGGCCGATATTCAACCAAGAACATTAAATTTGATATAAGAATGGGTATTCCAGCTTGTTTCTTGGGACCATTTGCTTGAACAATATTTTCCAACCTTTTCTTCAGAGGTAGTGTCTGTCTTTGTCATTAAGGTACATTTCCTGTTTGCAGCAAAATGCTGGGTCCTGTTGATATAAAGAAACTTGATTTTGCTACATGTTGTTGTTATTAGAAGAGGAATTATGGATTTTTGCAACCTTTTTAGGGGCTGTTGAAAAAAGATTACTTTCTTGAATCTTCTAGGGTGTAGTTTCCCCCATTGTGTTGGACTTTTTCATCTTTTATCCTTTGGAGGACTTGATTTGTGAAAGGTACTGTGTAAATTAGTTTTGACATGGAATATCTTGGCTTTTCCATTTATGTTAATTGAGAATTTTGGTGAGTATAGTAGTGTGAGCTCACATTTGTGTAACCAATCTAATATCGAATATAATCGACTTTCAACCAAAAGTTATACAAAATGATGAGGAAAGGCACTTCATACTCTTCAAAGGAAAAAAAAATCTACCAAGATGAACCCTCAATTCTGACCATCTATGCTGCAAATACACCGGTACCCACATTCATAAATTAAACTTTATTAAACCTCAAAGTATGCATTGTACCTCACCCATTAATATTGTGAAACTTCAATACTCCATTCTCATTAATATACAGATCATTGTAACAGAAACTAAATAGAGACTCTGAAACTAGTAGAAGTTATGAGCCAAATGGATTTAACAAATATCTAGAGAACATTCCATCCAAAAACAAAGAAGTATGCATTCTTCTCAGCATCTCACGGTACCCTCTGTAAAATTGACCATATTATTGGTCACAAAACAGGCCTTAACAGATACAAGAAGATTAAAATAATCCCATGCATCCTATCAGATCACGTGGACTAAAGCTGCTCTTCAATAACAACAAGAACAACAGAAAACCCACATACATATGAAAGCCAAACAATGCTCTACTTAACAAGAAATTGGTTGAGTAAGAAACAAAGAAATTATAAAGACTTTTTAGAAGTAAATAAAAATGAAGTTACAACATGCAAAAATTTATGGGACACAATGAAAGTAGTGCTAAGAGGAAAACTCATAGCTCTGAGTGCCTCCAAAAAGATACTGGAGAGAGCATATACTAGTAGCTAGATAGTACACCTGAAAGCTCTAGAACAAAAAGAACCAAATACAACTAAGAGCAGAAGATTACAAGAAATAATCATGTGCAGGCCTGAAATCAACCAAGTAGAAACAGAAAGAACTATACAAATAATCAACAAACCAGGAGTTGGTTTTTCGAGAAAATCAGTAAGATGGATAACCAGACTAGGCTGACTAACCAGAGGGCACAGAGAGAGTATCCTAATTAACAAAATCAGATATGAAAGGGAGACATAAAAACAGAAACCGAGGAAATTCAGAAAATCCTCAGTTCCTATAACAAAAGCCTACACACAAAAAAACTGGAAAATTTGGATGAAATGGACAGTTTTGTTGACAGGTACCATGTACCAAAGTTAAATCAGGATCAGATTAACCATCTAAACAGTCCCCTGATCCCTAAAGAAACACAGTTGTTAAAAGTCTCCCCCCCCAAAAAATAGCCTGAGAACAGATGGGTATAGTGCAGAATTCTATGAGCCCTTCAAAGAAGAACTAATACCAATACTCTTAAAAATATTCCACAAAATAAAAGCAAAAGGAATACTAACCAATTCTTACATAAAGCCACAATTAGTGCCATATCAAATCCACACAAAGACCCAGCAATGAAAATTAACTTAAGACCAAATTTACTTATGAATATTGATCTACAACTACTCAATAAAATTCTCACAAACTGAATTCAAGAACACATTAAAATGATCATCCATTATGATAAACTATGCTTCATCCCATGCATGCACGAATGGATCAACATAAGGAAATCCGTCAGTATTATCTACTATATAAACAAACTTAACAACAACAACAAAAAAAACACATGGATATTTCATTAGATTCTGAAAAAGCATTTGACAAGATTCCATACCCCTTCATGATAATTTTTTGGGAAAGATCAGGAATTCAAGGCCCATACCTAAACATCGTAAACCCAATATTCAGCAAACCAGTAGTCAACAATAAACTAAATGGGGAGAATCTTGAACTAATCTCACTAAAATGTGGACCTATGCAATCCTACCCAATTCCTAGCCAGAGCAATTAGACAACAAAAGGAGGTCAAAGGGGTACAAATTGGAAAGGAAGAAGTCAAAATACCACTATTTGCAGATAATATTATAGTATATTTAAGTTACCAAAAAGTCCACCAGAGGTCTTCTAAATCTGATAAACAACTTTAGCAAAGTGGTTCGATATAAAATAAACTCAAACATATCAGTAGTCTTTCTATACTCAAAGGAAAAGCAGACTGATAAAGAAATGAGGGAAAAGTCACGCTTCATTGTAATCACAGATAATGTAAAATACCTTGTTGTGAGTCTAACCATGGAAATGAAAGGTCTGCATGGCAAGAACTTGTAGTCTCAGAGGAAAGAAATCAAAGATGATCTCAGAGGATGGAATGATCTCCCATGCTCATGGATTGACAGGAATAATATAATAAAAATGACCATCTTGCTGAAAGCAATCTATACTTTCAGTGCAAACCCCTTTAAAATTCCAACTCAATTCTTTATAGTGTTAGAAGGAGCAGTTGGCAAATTCATTTGTAATAATAAGAAAGCCAGGATAGTGAAAACTATTCTCAACAGTAAAAGAACTTCTGGGGTAATCACCATTCCTGTCCTCAAGCTATACTATAGATCAATACTGACTAAAACTGTATAGTATTGATACAGAGCAGACAAGTAGATCAATGGGAGAGAATTGAAGACTCAGAAATAAACCCACATACCTATGGTTATTTGATCTCTAACAAAGGAGCTGAAACTATCCAATGTAAAGAGGGCAGCATATTCCACAAATGATGCTGGCTTCAGTGGCAGTAGGCATTTAGAACAGTGAATATTGACCCATTCTTACCCCTTTTGCAAAGCTCAAGTCCAAGTGGATCGAAGACCTCCGCTTAAAACCTGATAGATTAAATATATTAGAAGACAAATAGGGAAATGTCCTTGAACACATTGGCATAGAGGAATAATTAATTTTTTTACACAAACACATTATTAAATCCTAGCATCTTTTTTCCATCATTGTGATATTTAAAAATAATCATTTGCTAATAATTAATGAACACATTTCATTGACAGACATTTACTTATATAGTAATTTTCTTGGAACATAGAACCTCAAAACGTTAGCATTAATATTATATCATCTCTAACAAATTATAAAAACATAATGTATAATATTTCATGTGAGTTAAATAAGTTAATTAACTTGATATCTCAAAATTTTGCTCTTTAAGGAATACTATTAAAGTCAAATTATAATGAGTAAACACAGTATTATTACCAATATTGAATAGATGAGACCTTTCCAATTTAAAAGAAGATAAGATAATGGAGTAACTCTATATCCTTAGTAATTTGTGTAATCATAATTGAAGTCCGTATAATCATTTGCTTATGGTCTTTGGTTTAATTGATGATATAAACATATATATTTAATTGTATGCATGTATGATCGTTTGAATCATTTGTAGATATAGCTTATTGATAAATTCACTTTATTATGTGCTTTTCTTATTTACTACAAGTTGAATATCACTTTGCAGTGATAGCTGCATATTGGCCCTGTTAAGGCAACTAAGTTTAGAATTTAATACTGAAGTAATTTTCCTCTGTTTCAGCAAACATATTTCTGCTTCAGTGGCAACAAAATGTTTTCCTTCAACAATGTAAACTTAATAGGACATTTATTTATTGACAAATTTATGAAATATTAATGTTAATATTATAGTTTCTGTGGAGTTCAGGAACTAGTAGGATAAGATGTTCAAGTTGAACAAGTGATTCGCTATATCATTTGGATAAAATTTGGTTAACAGCTTGATGATGGACAATGGGCTCAAATTCAGTCTATTATCAATAGTCAGGTATAGAACTACAGAAATTCTCTTAGAAGTATTTATCAATCTATTTTGTATTATGAAATGCTATTTTTCTTACATTAAGTCCTTAAGATTGATTTCAGTTGCCATAAAATGGAGGGATATGTTCTATCTTTCTGTATATAAGAATCAATAATGAATACCAAGCAAGAACAAAGGTTAACCATTTTAAACTTTAGAAATTAAATATTTTGTGGTTTACAAGCCAACAAATATTATGTATTGTAAATATTCCATTCTACTGCATTAATCCTAAATCACTTAAACACATCTTCTTAGCTGATATTTATAAATCATTATTAACATCTGTCCTCCATCCCTAATATGATATTTGCCTAGTTTTGGTCAGAGTTGTCATTTGACTACTCAAACATTAAAATCAGGAGAATCTGTTCAGAGATTACATTGGTCAAATAGTATAAAAACCTTTATGCTTAATAAAACTATTTAGATATGCTACCTAAGCTATTTGGATCAAGTTGATACATTCATTTAATGATATTATTGTAGTTCTTATTTGGGTAGATATAGCATATTGAGCAAAATATTTTACTCATGCTATTTTCTTTTTTATGCATTTATTTTTTTCTAGTGAAATCCTTCTTTCTCACAGTTCAGTTATTGCTTTGGGGTCAGGAATATTCTCCACCTTGAATTCTTTCTTATGAGAATTTTACAGATTAAAATGAGAAATGCATAGCATTAATATGGCATGCATTTGGTATTCTCAGATCTGTTTGGTAAAGCTCTTTACTATAATGAAATACATGAGGGAAATTGAGAAGGAAACAGATAAAGCATTTACTAACTTATTTACAGAGAAATAAAATTAAAGAACATTAGAATGAAAGCTTATAATATATTATAACAAATTTTATTATAAAAAAATCATATTTTATAAGTGTTGTCTTAACTGATATTAAAAAGATCCCTGTAACATGTTCATATACACTTTTTCTTACTTCGAAGACATTAGCCTTACTTTTCTGTCCTGTGTATCTTATATGAAAGGAAGCATACCAGAGCTTCTTTGAGAGATTGCTTATTTTGTTTCTAGTGTTTTCATCCATTTTAAAATAACATAATTTTCATATTATGGTGATGACATGCATATTGCTTAACTTCAGAAGATTTTTAAAAAATAATCTGGAGAAAATGATCCTTGGTCAAATCCATATATTTTCTTTCACCTTGTATTTTCTACCTATATGACAATTTGATGCAATCTTTAATCTGCTTCTTTATTTCTTTGTGACATTTTATTGTTATCTGGGACCACTTTTCTTTTTTAAAGGCCACATTACATTTAAAGTGGATCTATGACTAGAGATATAGATTGTTTGCTATTTAAAATCATTTGCTGCTTTTCTTGAGGACTTGAGTTCAACTATCAGGGCAAATATGGTAACTAAACACCAACTTCAACTATAGTTCCAGAGGATCAGATGCCTTCTGGCTTCTTCTGGCATGATTCTAGACTGCCTGGAATGACACTGGGATAATGAAGTGAAAATCACACTTTCCCTTCCTCCCCTAATGTAGCTCTTACTTTGTGGCTCCTGAAGTCACCACTCACTTAATGCCACAAGATGCCCAGGTCAAGCTGTGGCCTTATCCTGTAGATGTCAGGGGCAAAATTTCATGACTTGCTTCCTAGTGGTCAGGTGAGGCCTTTGGGAGATGAGGAAATGTCAAAGTTTGGACTATAAGTAAGATTTTAAACAGAAGCTGAATGCCTGCTATGAAAAGTGTTGAAATGAGATTTTGAAAAGTGTAGAGACAAAATAACACAGAGAAATACTTGGAAATAGATGACAAATTTAGGAGAAAAACACAGACAAAGAGACAACAGCATCTAGGGAGTTTAGAAAGGGTAGGAAAAATGCAGCTGGAGAGTCCAAAGTCAAATACAAATCAAAACCAAATGGAATCATAGGACCCAGTATACTGAAATTATCAATGTTACCACAGAAATATATCAACATCACTCATGTAACATAGAAAACAATGATTATGCCTAGCAGTAGGGTGCATAACTTAGCTCAGCTTCCAGTTCCCATTAATCCAAAATTAGCTTAGAGAAAAAAAATTAGCTTTCCTCCTCTCAGGATCAGCAAAAGAAAGGGGAAAAAGAATGATAGAGACAAGAGCGAAAACAAAATAACCCTGCATGCAATGTTTATATAACATGCATTTAATCATTTGAATGGAGGGTCAAATGTCCCTCCTTTCATCCACAGTAAGATAAAAAAGAGATCTCTCATGGGAGGTGGAATAAAAAATTTGGTTCTTAGTTATTGTCAACACAGCTTACAATGATAGAACAAGGGGGAGGCATTTCCCTCCCAAACCATAAAAATAGCAGCTCAAAGGGCCTATCCTCCATTACCTTTCAGAACCTCCTCAATTTTCTTGCCCCTCTTATGCATAGCACAGTTCAGAGTTCACACATATCTCTAAGATTTTTATGAGGGAATCAATTAATTCTTTATTTATGTGAGAACAGTAATCATTCTAGACCACTCCAGGTTCAGTGGGAGTCATGTGCCCTGTAATGACTTCAGAGGATATTTCCCCTATTATCTTCTCCATTAGCTGGGTAGTTCTATAGTAAGGCTGAGTCTTATATGAATGGGGTAAATATATTGGGACCTCCAAATAATGAACTACTCGACAGGAGAAACACAGAAATCACTGTGCCATTTAAACCAGTTAAGAGTAAAAGGGTTCTTTAATGTTGACCTCTGATGAATAGTGGGCTAATGCCGCAGAGTTTCTTGGTGGTGAAACTCAGGGTTCCTGCATTTTAAAAGGCTAAAAACACAATTACATAAATGTTTTATGAAGGTCAATTCAACATTGCAGTTTGTTTACACACAACACAGTAATTATTTTCAATACAACATGTTAATTTAATTTACATTATTTTGGCATTTTAGTTTACAGCAAATATTATTTATATTAGTTAATACATCTGAACCATGAATAGGGTCATGGGAATCTCAAATTTTCTACCAAGGCAGAAGAGGATTTTAGGGAAAGAATGGGGATGGCTGATGTTGTGGGCTGGGAAGTGTTTAAGTAGACACAGTATGTAGGCAGGAGAAAATAGTCTCATCTTAGTTACTCAAATACATGTCTTCACAGGGAAATTGTCTGGACAGTATTTGGGTGATCATCCAGATGAGGGTTCTTGTTGTAGATGACTGCTATGTTTACATTATGGTCATAATGAAATTTTATAAGGCTGTAGGGCCCCAGTCTCTGCAAGGTACTATTTTGCTGGTTCCAGGTGTAATTGCCATTCACTACAGGGTACTTCTGTTGGTCAGGCCGGGTACACTCCAGACTTGAGATGGCCTGAGTACTTTACCTTGTCTCAGCCTGGTACTCATCTGGATCTAAGCCACCATTTTCTGCGTGCTCCCTCTTCTGATCCATGTGCATGAATATTTTTGGGTCTGGTAAAGGTATAAATACCAATCTTATCATTATCACTAACTTACCAAACTGTATGCAGGGTCTCTGACTTGGCCAGTCTCTGTCCCCTACTGCTAAGTTTCAGCAGTCTATGTTCAGTTTTCCTTTTTGACAGGGAAATTGTCTGGGTCTGGGGATGAATGCTGTCCAGCCTGCATGCAGACTACCTGGATGTAGGTCCTGATTCTGATCCTGGAGGATTTCCAGGTCCCAGTCAATGTCCAGACCCATATCTAGACCAGTTGCAGATATTGTTCTGGGCAATGTCCATGTTTCACCATGTCTACACATGGTTTGTGTAGATGTCTAAGTGTAAGCAGGCTCCCCTTCTTAATAACGTCCTGTTCTGCACAGGGGATTCATCCCAATGTAGGTCCTTGTTTTGGTCTCATCCTTGTTCAGGTCCAGCCGCAGTCTTAGACAGATGTAGAGGGACCTATCTCAGCAGGGTATATGTTTCCATAGAGTCTGTATCTCAAAAGGGTCCTTGGTTTTCCTGAAGCATCTGGGTATCTCTAGGTCCTGGTGTTGACAAGGTCTGTGTGGGTTCCCTTCTCAACAGGATCTTGGTCTGGGTCTGGTAAAATACAAGTCTTGGTTTTCAGCATAGGTCCAAAATGATCTGGGAACACATTCTATTCTCTGCCTATTTCATTTTCCAGTATAGTCTGCATGAACATCAGGTACCAAGACTGGCCCAGCTATGGATAACATTCTCAACAGGGTGGGTGTTGTAGCATATTATGTCTTGGCTGGGCAGGCATATATAAAGGGAAAAGGTTGCCAAAGTATTGAGTGCATGTCTCAGGGTTGGCAGGATCCTTATCCAGTATGTTTTCTGGATATAGATTCCTGTTTAGGGAGTGTCTAATCTCAATATAGGCCTTTTAACCAACATGATACACGTGGTGTTCCATGTCCTTCCCCATAGCATATTCTGGTAAATGCCTCTTCTTGGCTGGGTAGGTCTCTATATTTTGGGGTTGGTGTTGGTCCTGGTAGAGTCCAGATCTAGATCTAGTCCAAATAAAGGTACTAGTCTTGGCCAGATTTGTACTTCCGCAGGATCCATAACTCTAGACTGCCTCAGTAATTTCTGGATGGGAATAACAGGCTCTCTGCAGGTCTCTTCTGCAGAGTCATTTTCTAGGCCCACATCTGGTTCTAGGTCTTGGAAGATTCATTGTTTAGATATGAATCTTCTTACCAGATTCACATCTGTTGTGTTCCAAGTTGGCATCCTCATCTTGGCCTGCTATCTGCCTCTCTCAACTAGGTCTGGAGCCTGTTGAGGGTTATGGTCTCAGATCTCGAAAATGTCAGGGTTGGTTTGGTCTCAAAAAGTTCTGGTCCTGGTGGAGATTTTGTTTTGGACTAAGCAGGGTGCTAGGCCTCATATTGCTACATGTCTAGTCCAGATGTGTATCAGCTTCATCTGGATCTCTGATTCCACACACTCTTTCTTTCCTAGGAGTTGGTGTTTCAAACCCTATGATCAGGAAGACTTCTAGTATCCACATGTTCCAGGTTCACCAGGACCCTTCTATATATCACTTCTTAGTGGGGACTTAGTTTTAGATCAGAGACAAGTCTGGGCATTCCAATTCTAGCCTGGCTAATATGCTTCTCAAGGTTTATAGCTATTTTTACAGTGATGGGGCTTCTATTTGGAGACTTGTCCTTGTCATAGTGTGAACATTTTCCTGGTCCTGCTTCCAGTTCTAGTGTGGCTCCAGTCCTGGTCTAGCCAGGTTACTAGGCAGACTAGACAGGTTTGATCTGGTTCTGGGTCTGGGTCCATTGTATCAGCAGTTTCTGGCTCCACATGTAGATGATGATGATGATGATGATGATGATGATGATGATGATGATGATGATGATGTTCTGACTGGGCAGAGTTCTATTCTTGGTAGATGTCCTGGTATTGGCCTGGTCTATGGTGTGATATTTGTTCTGCCCTGGTTTGTGTCTACGAGAGGGTCCTCAACTATGGTAAGAACATTATTCTGGTCTTATTCCTGGTGTAGTTGATGTACAGGTCTAGGCAGGGTTATAGTCAAGAGATCCAGGTCTGGGCTAAGTGGAAATTCAATTTCAGCTGGAACTCTTTCTCCACATGTTCAATATTTCCACAGGGTCCTTGTCTTAAGGTATTTTTCTGGAGAGTCTGGGCCTCTTTTCATGCTGAATATCAACAGAGCACTTCTGGGGGAGTCTCCTTTTCCACAGGATCTTAGTGAGTACAAATTTTAGCAGGATCTTTGGCAATCCAGGTCCATGTTTCCACAAAGTTCCCTACTCTGCCCAGTCAGTATCACCGTAGTGCCAATATCTCTGCATGTTCTAGGATTTAGCAGGACACATGTTGATGTCACCTTCTTGGCAGGATCCAGGTATTGGAATCTGGGACCATGTCTGAACAAGTTGGTGGTGCTAATATCATAGAATCCTTTTTTCTGTAAAATACAACATTTTTCAGATTCCAATTCTCCATAGAGTCTGGAGTATGTCAGCGTCCTTATCTGGGTCTGGGTTCAGGTGCAGTTCCCAGTTTTTGGCCAGTCTAGATCTTAGGGGATGTGTCCTAGTCTGGGTCTTGGACTGGTGCTGATCCTGACCCCAAAATAAATGTGGGTTCAATTTTCAGTCTAGTGCAGGTGTGAGGAGTATTCTTGAGAGTGTCTGTGTTTAGGCAGGGTCACTGTCTTTGCTTGGTCTGAGTCTCTCTAGAGGCTTGGTCTCCACAGTGTCTAGATGTAGGTCAGGTGGTATGGACAGTATATAGGGCTTGGAAGACTGAGTGTCCCAGTAAATATGATTCATCTACAAATATTCTGGTCCTAATCTTCTTCAGATTCCAAAATAATAAATATCCATAAATATTCAAGTATCTTATATAAAATAAATATAATTTATCCAATCCATCTTGTATACATTAACACTATATACATTATTTATAACACTGAATCCAATATACGGATATTTTAACTCCATATACAGATATATTGAAGAATTGGAGGCATCTCTCCATTGGAAAGCTTTTATGTGGAATGTACGTGCATGGTGTTACAGATTCATTTCTGCACATATTTAGGGACCTAAAGTCAATCTAATGTTTTTGTTTTTGTTTTGCTGTTGTTGTTGTTTCTCTTACCTAAAATTTTCCCATTAAGAGAGAGAGAGAAAAATAAATAAATAAACCTGGTCTCCTATTGGCATGGGATTTGCTAGATAAAAGACATTTTAGCAGGGTAGTGAGATCCAAGGAACTGCATGCCCTCTAATTATAGGGCAGAGAAAACATAAAGTATATACCAACAAAGCCAAATTTATATGTATTTCTAGGACAGACCTTAAGAATTAACATTTAACTTCATTCAGCTGTACTTATTATATACCCAAGTAAAGTTTTAACTTAAGACTGCTAAAGAGAGTCCAAAACTTTTGGCCAATGACTCCAGTAAACATAAACACAGTCAGGAAAAGAAGCATAGCTGAAGATCAATTACCAGATACTCTACCAGCTCAGTACTTGGGGTGACAGTCTTCTATGTTGCCCTTTGGACTACTAAGCATACCACACTAATTTTTTATTTCAAAGTGTACATGCAGGTATGAAGGGAATGGATTTTGGCTCAGGGCTTCAGTTTGAATGGCTAATTAATTTTCTACAAGGAACTCCTTCACATGATTATTTAGCACATACATCAACAGAAAAAAATGGCAAACCAAAAAGAGTCATTTCATTATGATTCAGGCTCTCATACATTTGTAGGAAAGAGAAACCAGGACAATAGCAGATGTCTCCCTATTGATTAAGGTGAAGAATCAGCAAAACAGAAGACTGAAGATACCAGTGGATAGCCTGCCCAGAACAGAAGGTTCCAATCATTACACAAGGAACGTTTTAGCATCAAAATGATGGTACAATCACTAAAAAGCAATATAGTAAAAGGGGATGCCAGATGACATGTCATTTGTATCCTTGTTATCCTTCATATAATGATGTTTTTATTTATGCTACACTTGCAAGGCCCATGTTTATCTAAGAACCATGTTCAGAAATTAATAATGGAAATTTAAGTCTTGCCAGGTGAGTCTGCACTATCTGACCATCACTGTGTACTTTGGGCACAATTCTTTTCTGAGGCATGCAATCAAAAATTCCATGAAATCTTAATATCCACATTCTCTGAGCTCAAGGTCATTCCTTGAACATTGACATCATGAATTAGTATCACATATTCATTTGGTCAATAGCTAAGCAGTAGAGAAAAATGAACAAAAATCATTATTAAGCAATCAGAGCTTCTATATGTCAATTATACAGACAACCACAAATCCTTATTCCTTTCATAAAGCAAAGAATTGCTTAAATCAGAAATTTGGTGCATCTTCAATGACACTTCAGGGCATCTACATGGACACACACACACAGAGAAAAAGAGAGAGAGAAACAGACAGACAGACAGACTGGCAGAGCGAGACAGACAGAGAGAAAGAGAAACAAAGTGAGACAGAGAGAGAGAGAGGCTGAGAGACAGAGAGATACAGAAAGACAGAGAGAGAGACAGAGAAAAGAAAGGTCACATTATCACACAAAAATAAGACAACAAGTTTTCCCAGAAGAAAAAATGTCCATCACTCCTAATCTGAAATCCTCATGTTGCTAAAAGCAAACTTTCTCTCATTCATTGATCAGGATCATGTCATATATTAAACATTTCTAAAACTGTGAATGGTAATATAAATAAGCTTTTTCTTTCCTGTAAGGAATTAGAAACTTGCCCAGATGATATAAATGGCATTACCTATTTTATGGACATGTTGTCATCACACTTATTTACTCTGGCTTTGTAAATGTGGCAGCAACAGAATCAGAAAGTGAGTCATTTTCTAAATGAAGAAGTATAGTATTATAAAGTATAGTTTAATTCTCAATAAACTTTAAATTTGCTTATTTCCAGATAGTTACTCTCATTTTCCAGGTATGCAAGGCTATGAAGTCTTCATGAATGGTGCCAGCCTGGTTTGAGCTAGAATCATCAGTGACTTTAGCAAGGTGTTGTCTTTTCTTTTAACTTATTCATGGCATTTTATTACATGAACATGAGTGTCAATTGATGGTGCTCTTATGTAAAGTAAATAAAGATAGAAAATAAACAGTGTTAGCTAACTACAAACCCTTAAGACTATTTACCAGGGTTACCCCACTGGGCAATTTCAAGGATAAAATGTCACTGACAGTTGTATGCATGTCCATTATGTTTTCCCTTAACTTCCACCACATCAGTGCAAGGCGGAAGGATGATAATAGCAGTTCTAGAGGCTTTCTATCCAACTGCAATATGTTCATTTTATGACAACCTGTATGAACCAAAATACAATAATGTGGCTCTACCAAGAGTGAAGAGCAATGTCATAAACAGGAATGGGGTTATTCTACACACAAAAATTACCATTTTTATCTATACAGAAGCAAACATCACAACAGCATGGAGGCCAACCAGTGTCCCATTCATACTTTCCAAGGAATATAATTTCTCAAAGAACAGAAAACTCAGAAAGTATAGACAAAAATATCTTTACTGTAATTTATTTCTAGAACAGTCACAGTTTCTCTTCTTCATCATAACCACTAAGCAAGACAATAGACTTTTAAAACCATAAACTGAAAATTGTGACATCTGATAGATGGAATTATGTTAGCATGCAGGCTTTGAGTTATGAAAGGGATGCCAAGCACTACCAATGTGGTCTTACATTTAAGAATTTTAAGAATAACACATCAGACAGTACTTGGAATGTGACAAAAGTAGAATTGCCCAGAAATTTTGTTCATCTCAAATCGTAGTTCTATGTTATATTTATTTCTGTTGCCTGCCTGTGAATCCTAATCACCTTACTGGGTCACCTTGTCTATCTACAGTGTTGAGAGGATGTGCCTAGTATATAGAGTTGATATACCCAGGGGTCCTAACCCTTCTTAGAGAAGAGGAGGAGGAGGACCTACAAAAGGGTAGAACTGGGGGATGGGGATGATGATTGGGATGTAAAGTGAGTAAAAATTAAACTAATGTTAAAAGTAGACATGACAAAATATTTAAGGTGATATGGTCATTAACATTGGCACTCACAATGATGTGTGTGAAGATGGTGACCTGCAACCTCACTCCTGGAATTATTTCTTAGTTATAACCTCCAAGCCAAATTATTCTTGATCTCAAAAACCAATCTAGAATTTTTGAGTTTAGGATATGTGTGAAGGATGAGAGAGAAAAAACAGAATCTGAGACAATATTTTCAGCATTAGGATATTGAACATTTGACTAAATTGTTCTTTTAATGTCAGCCTCTATGTGCTTATATGCCAAGAAGATTCCATACTGAGGATACAGCTCCATTTAACAAAATCTAGTTAATATTTCACTGGGAGAAAATCAATAGGGAAGCATAAAGTGAATAGGAATTTTAACTGTACTTCTCATTGACTGATAATTACAAGTCAATTATTTGTAAGTACAGGTAAGTTCAGGTATTTTAAATACTCATGGGCAATTAGGATCCTTCTTCCATAAAATGAATGTGTTACCCTGAAATATCCAAGGTAGGGATTAAAACCAATTATAAAGTATAGTTTAATTCTCAATAAACTTTAAATTTGCTTATTTCCAGATAGTTACTCTCATTTTCCAGGTATGCAAGGCTATGAGTCTTCATGAATGGTGCCAGCCTGGTTTGAGCTAGAATCATCAGTGACTTTAGCAAGGTGTTGTCTTTTCTTTTAACTTATTCATGGCATTTTATTACATGAACATGTGTCAATTGATGGTGTCAATTGATGGTGCTCTTATGTAAAGTAAATAAAGATAGAAAATAAACAGTGTTAGCTAACTACAAACCCTTAAGACTATTTACCAGGGTTACCCCACTGGGCAATTTCAAGGATAAAATGTCACTGACAGTTGTATGCATGTCCATAATTGACACAGCTTAAGCTACTTATGTTAAATGTGCTGGCTAAAATACAACTCTTAAAATATTTCCTGCAAGAATCGGGACAGAATCAATAGCCAACACTCCAGGAAATAAATGTTATCAATCATAAACTTTAGTCAAACCAGGGTGGTTCTATTACAATCACAAATATGCAAAAGACACTGTGTGTGTGTGTGTGTGTAAGTTATGACATAGTGACTTGAACAATAAAACTTTTTCCTGATCAATCTCTTTATCAAATACATTAGATTGGGCAGCAATATTATATTCAATAAGAACAGAACCAACATTAAATGGTTTATACTTGTCAAAAGAGCTCTTCTGTGTAAACACATCCATACAATCTCACATTTGACACTAAGACTGAAACTTATAGACTGTATAGAATCCCAGGAAGCTAAGATCTACAATGATGGCAAACAGAACTGAAATACTATTCTGCATGACATAATCCTGGTTATTGCCAAATGTTCTGGAAACAGTTGTTGGACATGACACCACTACATCCATGACACTATGATTCACAAAAGATAATATCCCCTTCAGAAAATAGAAATGATACAAAGGGGCTGCATGAGCACTCATGTTGTTAACAGTTACCAGTATCTAATTTATTTTTCTGAGTGTGAAGTATGTAGCTCAACTTTGAAACAGAACTCAGTGCACTTTTGTTTCACAATATTGGCCACAAGTATTCAAAACACATGTGACAGCCTAGACCAGCTCCTTTCTGGGATTGTGTTTTCTATATTTTATAAAACCAAGCTGAATCGCTGGGCAGTGGTGGTGCATGCCTTTAATCTCAGCACACTGGAGGCAGAGGCAGAGTCAGGTGGATTTCTGAGCTCGAGGCCAGCCTGGTCTACAGAGTGAGTTCCAGGACAGTCAGGGATACATAGAGAAACCCTGTCTCAAAACAACAAAACAAAACAAAACAACCCCCCCATAAAACAAAAATCCCCAAAACAAACAAACAAACAAACAAAAAACAAAGCTGAATCACACATACAAAAAATTCTTAATAAAATGCAAAGCAAGATAAACCTGAATTTTTTTCTTTTCTGGTGCCCCCTTTTAGAACTTTTGACTCACTTGTTAACAGTACAATATACCTGTCATAGAACTTAAGTGGCCACTTCAAACTTTTCTCCAGGGTATTAGATATGATACCTAAGAGACAAAGTGCTTGTGGCAACCTCCTTTATTTTCTCTATCATATTCTAGGGTGTGGATCATGTCCATCAAAATAGCTTTAAGCATTTGTTTGTGTAAAATCAGATAAAAGGCTTATTAAGTGACTTATCTGAAGGAAATCTTTAACAATGAATCTCCTTTTCCAATGCTCCAACGATTGAATGAATAAGAGAAAATTATACCATATAACTGTATATATTCCCTGACCTCTAAGGAAAAGTTTGTGGTTACTGTCAAGACCAGTTGCTAATTTTAGTAAATTAACAGTCAACACCCTTGCTAATGCCCAGGAAAGCCTCATTAACTTTGTTGTTTGGTTTAAGGTTGTAAAGCACAATTACCTTAAAGGCATCAGTTAGAACTTCTATGAATGTACTGTGTGCGTATCTCATAACTTACACACAAACCTAGCCTTAAGGCTTGGTTTCCATTGCCAACTGGTCTTTTTTCAAAGGATATGCAGAGGCCGGTTTATCTTTTTTTCTAGGAAAAGTAGTTTGACAGGATTGGATACGTGGCTCAATAACCTTCTTATTCTCTTTTCTGGAGGAATGAAGCAGGGTGAAAAGTCTAGGACCACACATATATTCAATTTCTCACACTTACAGAAAATGACAATATGTATGCATCTAGAATGGATACCCGTGCTGAATCTAAGGAATTACATGGTTTTTGGAAAGCATACAAAAGAGGGATACCTCCTGAGACGTTGCAGCATCAGTATTTTTCATTATAAGCGAGATATAATTCTTAAGAATATATATAAAATTAAATGATCAACCAGCTCCACTCTTTTGGCCTACAGCATTACACAAGATTTACTAGCTAGAGGGATGATAGAAGTAGACCAATCGTCAAACAGTATCTGACTTAAAACTTATAAAGAGATAGTAACTCTGTAATCTTTCAGGCCCTCTTATTGGACTACATTATGATGGGTTTGCCTACTATAGAAGATCCTTAATGTTCCATTCCTGGGGAGACTGTATTAATATGAATTACCTGCTCTAAGATTATACCCATTTCAAGAATGGAACTCATAGGGTAATGAGTTATCTCCAGTCATCAAAATATCATGATCTTCCCAATACTATCTAACCTGGGAATTCTATCCTTAGAATATCTTGATGATTTAGCAAAAGCTTCTCAAATTCTGTGTTCCCACTTCTGATTGCTTTCTACTTTCACCTGGGGTTACTTTTTATAATATCACAGTAAGCACTGTGCTGATTGTTTGAAGGAATCATAGACTGCATTTGAAAATTTTTACAAGTTCAGAGAGGTCTAAGATACCAAGAAATAGTCAGAATACATATTTTTAAATTGCTTGGTTAAAGTCTAACCAAGGTATGTAATATCATTTGTTACTATTGTGAAGGGTGTTATTTGACTAATTTCTTTCTCAGGCTGTTTATCCTTTGAGTAGAGGAAGGGTACTGATTTGTTTCAGTTAATTTTATATCTGGTCACTTTGCTGATATTGTAACCAACCAGACCCCCAGAACTCTCAGGGACGAAGCCACCAACAAAAGAGAACACATGGAAGGACCCATAGATCCAGGTACATATATAGCAGAAGATAACCTTGTCAAGGATCAATAGGAAGAGATGTCCTTGGTCCTATGAAGGCTCTATAGATGCCCCGGTGTAGGGGAATTCAAAGGAGGGAAGGCAGGACATGGTGAGTCGGTGGATGAATGAACAACCTCATAGAAGCAGGGGGAAGGGGAATGTTATAGGGAAGCATGAAAAGGGATAACATTTGTCATGTAAATAAATTAAATACCCAATTAAAAATAGAAAAGAAAAAGAGTGCGAAGATTTGCCTTTACAGCCCATCTCTGCTATGTTATAAATCTGTGGAAATGAGAGTCTGATAGCATGGCTATACTGAAAAATTGAAAAATTAGAGGTGCAATACTACTCACAAATTAAACATCTTTCCAGACTAAATCTCAGAGATTATATATATATATATATATATATATATATATATATATGTTATTCCTTGCAGCTCACACATACAGCATACCACCACAGATTCACTTGCTTTCTTTTACTAATAAAGTAAGCTTGTACAGTTCCAGAACACTGTGTCTTCATAAGTCAGCTATATAGGTTCTACTGTAACCTGCTGTGGATACAGTCCTACATATAATACCACTGTAACAATTTGGTTCCACCATTCAGCCACTAGGTAGGTATAGCATCAGCTTTTCCAGCAACATTTTGGACTTAATGTGAGTAACAGAAGATATCTAAATGTCATTTTCATTGGAAATGATGCCTAATTTATTCTTTGTTTTGTCCTGGGCTGCTATGCATTTGTCTGGCTGCTTCCAACTTTGGAAATCATTTCCACAGTGATCACATTGAACAAACTGACTGAGTAGCAGGACTGAAATCACAGGATCACAAAAGGTATTCCATTCTTTTTAAAAGTTTTGAACAACATATAAAAAGATCAGTCCAAAATGGAATATATGAACATGACAATTGGCAAATATTTTGGAGGTGGTTAAAAACGTGTTTCCTACTCTTTTTCAGGCAGTGCTAAAACCTCAAAATTTAACAATAACATACTGTAGAATTGTAATCATACAACAATTAGAAAACACAATGCCAAAGAAAACCACAGAAAAAAGGCTCATAAACAATCAGGCCATTTGAATTTGTAATCTACTATTCTAGATCTTGTTGCCAAGGTACTTAGCCAATAGATACTATTAGGTGGATGGATGTTAGCAGTATGATGTGTGGAGATTTAAATTCCATTGGAGTACAAATAAGCCCTTATTTTATTACTGGATTCTCCTTATGCAATTTCTGTTTTGCCTCCCATTTACATTTATAAACATTAAATAATGAGAAAAAATATGCATTTTCCCATTTATAACTATGTAGTAAAATCAGAGAAAATTAACTTCAAATTTTGATAGAAAACTAGATTTTTATCTATTTTTTTAATGCAGGTTTAAGGATGCATTCTGTTCCACTTTCCATGAATGTGAAAATGAAGACTCATAGTCATTAAAATTAACTGCTGACTCTCTTGTAAGACAGCAAGCTATAGGAATACATGGGGAAATCTTGGACATCTACTGAAATGAGCATATGTATACTTCATTTACAGAAATCTGTGGCATGTTTAATTTGTAAATTTTAAGTTTATTTTGACACTCCTTTCTCAAAGTAGTCTGCCAAGTAATTGGTATTGTGGCAACAGATGTTCATTCTTAAATATATTTGAAAATTGGAAGAGGACACTCTCATTGTCAACACTGTCCATGGAAGTTATAACTATTAAATCAACCACCATATTTTTCCTGTCATCCTATCTAATGATAGCCTCCTTAGTTGACACAGAGAGCAAGGCTGGATATAGAGAGATTTTTATCCCTATCATAGCCTAATTTTCCAACTTCTTCATTCCAAAAGATATATAAGTTCTGATTATGAGTTTCTCATAATTCATACCTCATTTTAGGTTACCTGTATTTAAAGACCAGATTCAAAGGATCTATACTCTATTGAAACTACATGCCTCAGGACCACTGGTAAATAATTTTGGAATTTAGCAAGATGGACGTTGAGGGAAAAAAAATCAATTTCACACATAACTTCAAGAATTGATATTTGCAGGAAGCAAATTATACTATGAATTCTGAGGGAGGTTTGCTATTCCTTTTTAGTTTCTGTGAACCTGTTCTCATTATATGTAAGTAAGTCAAAAAGCAGCTGCACTGGCTAAATTTTATGAGAGGAAGATGCAAAGTAACCTAATAACTGCCTTTTTTGTATAGCAAACTTAGTCACTGAATGGTTATGAAGGACCACAATGTGACAAAAGAGACTCCATCTTATATCCAGGCCTCCATTTTATACACTAGGTTAAATGGATATTATATAATCAGGTTAAACTCTAATTACTGGAAAAACCACAAACTGTTCTAATAAGGAACCACCATAGACACTGGCTATCAGCAGGAATATTCATAATGTTCCAGATCCTATATATACAGATAGATAGACTGCTTCAGTCATCTGAAGTCATTGTTAGACAGTCATGTAACTGCCAATTTATCCCTCACCCTGCTCTAACAAAAATAATTAACAACTGCATCAGAAGGATCTGAGGGTCAGAGCTCAAACTTTAATAAATTCTTCTTGCTTTTGCATATAAGCTCAATTCTTGGTGGTCTTTGTGGACCCTTGGATCTGTGTATAACAGTTACTTATGTTCTATAGTACTCAAACCAATAAGTATTCCCACGCTGATTCCTTAATAAGGTTCTTTCAAACTCTGCTAAATGCCAGTGGCAGAGAAGTTGCATCTAAGTCTCTAACTGCTGCATAAGGAAAATATTTTAGTTGTGCATTATACTTTTCAATTTAATTCTTTTCAACTAGAGTGACCACAGTTTCACTTTTACAACAGATACTTAGTCAATCCCTATGGCCTGTCTCACTTCACATTGCCTTCACAAGTCCTCAATATTTTAGCATGCCTGTTACAATGTGGATCAACTAAAATCATGCACACTTCAATTGTAATGATTTGAATATTCTTGGTCCAGGGAGTAACACTGTTGGGTAGTAAGGCATTGTTGGAGTAGGTGTGGCCTTGTGAGTGTGGGCTTTTAATACCCTTGTCCTAGCTGTCAGGGAGCCAGTATTGTGCTAGCAGCCTCCAGATAAAGATGTAGATCTCTCAGCTCTTCCTCCACCATGCCTGGATTCTGCCCTTTCTTCGTGTTGATGGTAGTGGACTGAATCGCTAAACCTATGAGCCAGCTGAAATTAAATTTTGTCCTTCATAAGACTTGCCTTGGTCATGGTGTCTGTTCACAGCAGTAAAACCCTAACTAAGACAGCAATCGAATGCCACATGTTATCAATTTTATCTAAATTGAAGTATTTTTCTTTTGGAGGAACCCAGGGAGCTAAGAACATTTGCAAGGGTTAGGAAACATAGACAGTCACAAGCCTGGAAAATCCCTGCCCAGGGTTATAAAAGAACTGACCAAGTGTTGAGGAAAATCAGTCATTTTGCAGAACTGACTACAAGTTAGCCAGAGTGTTAGAGAAAGTTTGTGTATAAATGTTATTTTGATACTTGGGAGAAAATAATGAAATAGCAAAGAGTTTGAGTTTATAATGAAGAGAAAGAGGGATTCCACAGACAAATGGCTCAGCACCTGATGTAAGTATAGAAACTCTATTACTTGCCTTGATCATCCCTGAGCTACCCCACTGACAGACTTGAGAATGAATGCAGATAAAGGATGAAACCCATCTAAGACTTTATCTTTCCTTTGTGTCATTGCAGATTGAACAAAATGGCACCATAAATTCCTTCAAATCACTCAGTTATCTTCTTACAATGCAAAATTATATGCACAAATACTCCAAGAGCATTATATTTATGTGACATGATCCGAACCAAATACCTCCTGGGAAGTTCCCCATACAGAAGACAGAATTTGGACTCACCTAAGTCCAAGAACCTCTCATTCATATAGCTAAGAGATTCATATTGCTTAAGATGATCAAAGTTATCAATTACTTCAATTGATGGCCATTGGCCAAGGAGAAAGGGAACGGTTTAAACAACCATCTCTATAGGAAGGAGGATTTCATTATAGCTAGTATGGATACTTAAGTTTCAGTAACTTAGTATTCTAGGTTGCTTACTATTGTGATGATTAAACATCACTGCTCAAAGTATCCTGAGTAGGATTGGGTGTGGAGGGAGCCAAGCCAGGAACTAAAACAGATACCATTTAGGAATGCAGCTTACTGGCTTGCTCTTCATGTTCATATCTTTGCACTCCCTGATAGAACGTTTATACCCACAAAAGCCTTTTCTTCTTCACAACAATACCACTAGCTTGAATGGAAATTGGAATTAGGTTCATGGAGAATTGCCGTGACACATCTAGTTGTGTTTTGGGGAGGGTTATGGAATTACCTTTGACACTGAGTATTCAGAGCATAATGGGAATTTTTGGGGAACTTGAAAAGTAATGCTGAGAGCAGTATAGATGATTGAGGCCTAGCTTGTGAAACTTCCAAAATAGCAAAAACTCTATCTGGCCATTAATGTGATATTAAATTAAAAATCTGTGGTTCCTCTCAGCTATGCCTATAAAGTTGCATTTAATGATATATCAGAACCATTAAACTGAAAATATTAAGTGACAAGTGCTATTTCTACTGTTTAGCTGGTGCTAGAAAATCATCTATGATTAAAAATCATCATCAATATAATGATACCTTCTAAGAGAAAATCCTTGGGTTAGCACACAAAAGCTTTGGTCCAGAGCTGTCCAAGGCTGAAAATAAGCTCATATATGAATTTTGTAAATAAAGACACCCCCATATGTTACTGGTTTGGGTGACATGAGAGATATAGGGTTAAACATGTAGAATAACAGAGGCTTGACATGTGAGAGAAAAAGAGACAACATTATTGGAGATACCAGGTCAGTTTCAGAGTTAATAGATTAGTCTGAAGTTTGGCATCATGTATGTGTCAGAATTTAGCCCCTGAAGAAAGGCCAGGAGGCTACTGAAAAAGGCAAAGCCTGTGAATATCCTAACATATTGGAGATATCAGGACCAGGGGTGGTGAGGAAAAACACTGAAAACTGTGTAGAGGAGAATACCTGAGCTGATAAGATAAACTGTATGTGTTCTTCATAACGGAGATAGATAAATAGAGCTGACCACACTATTTGTAGACTAAGAAGCCAATGTTGATCCTCAAACATCAAGCATTCAACATTTGCATGAATGAAAGTTGGTTTTACTTTGAATATTATTGTAATTGTGCTATTTTCTCCCCATCTAGGAGTAAATTTTAACTATTTTTATGATTATACAGGATGTCACAGTTAAGAAATTAGATTTTTAAAGATAATGTGGACTATTAAAATACTGAAAAGACTGTGGGATGTTTTAAGCTATATTATGTTTTAAATTGTATGTGTAGTAGCATTATATCTTGAGGGAATCTACAAAATAGAGTATAATAATGATGTGTTTATGTGTGAAATTGATGAGAAATCAATTACTGGTTGTTTTATTACTTACTTTGATCCATACTATACTTAGGTCAGGGGAACCAAAAGAATCTCAATTGAAAAAAATGAGTCCATCAGATTAACATTTACACAAGTTTGTGGGATATTGACTTAATGAATGATATCAGAGTTACAAGCCCATTTTAGAGTGATACCACCTCTAAGCAGGTGGTGCTGAGTTTAAAAAGCAAAATGAGATTGCCATAGGACATAATCCATTAAGTACTATTCTTCTACATTCTCTGCTTCTGATCTTTCAAACAGGTTTCTGCCCTGACTTTGTTTCATGAAAGTCTGTAAATTGTATTCTTAAATAAACCCTTTAATCCCTCAAGATGCTTTTCTTCATAATGTTTAGTCACAGAAAGTGAAAGTAACTGGGACAAACCCAGATGTACCACTAAGCCCCATAGTCTTACTGTTTCATAAAGCTTTGTCTTCATAGATTCTGACACTCTTTCATGTTTAACTTGGTGCACCTCTAACTATGTTCTTTGCACCATGTTTTATGTTCTTTGACTAATATGGTACCTGTTAACATCTGGAAGACTAAGAAAAATTGTCCATCTATAGATTAAGTGTCAGTATTCACTTTCGAGTTTTCCACCTGAACATTTTGGCCTCATACATATATCTAACATCATCATTCATATCACTTTTAATATTTTTATAATTACACATATGAGTAGATAATACCTCAAGGTCTAAAATTTATAACCACCATATTGGGTATAATGATCTACATCTGCACTGAAAAACATGAAATGAATAGGATCCAGTATGATCTTTCTGGAATTATCTGCTATTACCCATCAATGGAACACTGTGTGGAACGAAAAGTCTAAAATCATTAAAAGCAATGACTGTTATAATGGTGAAGGTATAGATTACATGGAGGAAGTATATGTGATTTAGCCTCTATGAGAGAGAAATAGTGCCAAATCATAAATCTTGCTATAGGACATATAACCATTGTATATTTAATATATAAAATAAGTTCAAAGTTGCAAATCTCATTGAATCTATATATACCAAGCCTTTGAGTTGCTTAATTTTTTTTTAATTTAAAAATGTAAATTTTTATTGAATAATTGTGTGCACACACATCACTATATTAGAAGCAGTGGGTCATTAGAATAACTAAACAGGCAAATATTCTGAGAAAAATTCATTTTGACAAGACAAATTTAATAATTATATCCTATAACATTTATAATATATACAAAGAACTTCAATATAAATATAATATGTAGTGTCATATATATGTATATATGTGTTTATATACATATAGATATGTATATGTATATATACATATAGATATATGTTCAAGGGCTTCAATATAATATAATAAAGAGGGCAATACAATCAAAGGCACAGATAAGCAAAGGAAAAAAATTCAAGAGAATTAAGAGAAATCCCTCTACAAGGAACATCACCCAATCCCAATCTGACAAAAGACTGATATGTAAAGTATGTGAGGAAATTTAAAATCTCAACGATAAAGATACAATTTAATTAAAATTTGATAAAGGATGGATAACTATTTCTCAAAATGAATTCAGTTAGCCAACAATTTTATGGAAAAATGTCCAATTTCATCAAAGAGGACAGAAATTTAAGTAAAATTATGATGGAGCATGACCTCACTCCAGTTAGAAGGCTATGATGGAAAATAAAATAAAACTCAAGTGGGGGAAAAGGAGGAGTCCCATGCACTGTTTCTGAGTGAGTTACAACAGGCCTCACAGGAACAGCAATGAGTTCCTTAAGAAACTAAGCTTCATCTACCATATGAACCATACCCAACAACAAGGAGAAAGATTCAGATGCAGATATTTGCACCCAACCAATGGACAGAAGCTGCTGATCCCTGAAATCTTGTAGACACTGGACCACCAACCAGTCAGCATAAACCAGCTAGTATAAGGCCCCAACAGATATACAGCAGAGGACTGCCGGGTCTGAGTTCAGTCAGAGAAGATGCACCTAACTCTCAAGAGACTGGAGGCCCCAAGGAGTTTAGAGGTCTGGTAGGGTGGGTTGCAGTAGGGGGTGGAGACATCCTTCTGGAAACAGGGGAGCAGAGAGGCGGTATGGGATGAAGAATAGTCAGAGTTTAAGATTGGTCTTTTTTTTATGTGTGTGGTTTCTTTGTTTGAATGTACGTCTATGTACTCAAGTAGACATTGTCAGGAAGAGAACCTCAAATTGCCTTGGAGATGAAGTTACAGATGGGTGTTAACCACTATATGGCCATTGGATATCTCTGGAAGGGCAGTCATTGGCCTTAACTGCTGACCCAACTCTCTAGCTCTCAGTTACTTATCTTTAATTGGACTCAACCAGAAACACATGTATGATTGTATGCTCAGTTGTGCTGCAGTCTAGATAGAAAATGACCTCATGCAGCTTATGTTCAAAGGGAAATATACTCATCTTAGGCTTTCCCATTGTCAATCTTTCATCCACTGAACTTCAAATTTTTTGAATTAAACCCATTGTGTCTCTCAATGAAATGGGAATTTTAAGCAAAGGGATGGAGCAATGACTTCAGTCACTCAGCGGAATTACTCTCCTTAACAGGTGCTGAGCAGGTAGCAAAGTGGGAGCTCAGAGTTTCTGAAAGCATCACATTTTTTTCCATTTTGGTAACCACTAACTACCAAATTATTAACAAAATTCTTCGGTTGCTGAAAAGTACTTAGGACTAATTGACATCAGGATTGCACATTACCACTGAGAATCTCTGCATATCAAGTGTGTTGAATTAGCAATGTACACCACAATGGCAGGAATAATGCAAGTGTTACTTCAAGGGGTCAACCATTTCCATTCTGTTTTATACAGAGATATCAAGGCTCATTTGGGATCAGTGCCAGCTTGTTCTTGCCTTTCATATAACATTATAGTAGTAGGATATGGGAAGCATATTTGGAATCAGTGTAGATGTTGAGGGTTTGTCCCTGTGCTAGTTGAAAGGAACAGGTAATGTTTATTAGTTCAGCCTGTTGATTAGTGGTGTGAGTAGGAAGGGCCTGTGCCTCCACTACCTTAGATTCTGACAGTATGGTATAGCCAACTTTTTTGGTACCTTCATATAGAATGTAGCTTCCATCTGTATACCAGCTATAAATGGTGTGAGGCAGTGTCCCATCCTGTATGTGTGAAGTATGAGGTAATAGTTCCTTTAAAGTGTCTGTGCAGGAGTGAGCTAGGGAGTGGTTAGTATTTGGTCGAGGAAGAAGATTGGATATATTAAGAGGTGAGTGTGATTGGAAGGTAAATATGGAGTCTTCTGTTAGAGCTATCTGAGGAGAATGAACCTTGGAGGGAAGTAGCGTTTATAAGTTTTTTTACGTCAGGAGCTGTGGAACCTTATGAAATGAGAGGACAGTTATAGGTGACCCCAAGTTTAGTTTTTTTGACTCTTGAATAAGGAGTTCAGTTGCTGCTATGGTATAAATAAAAGGAACCCATCCCTAGATGGTTAGATGTAGGTTCTTTGGCAGATAAACTACAAGTATAAAAACATGTCCCAGTGGTGACCTAAGACTCCAAGGACAAATCCCTCCTTTTCAGTTGCATAGAGGGAAAAAGGACAAGTCAGTTCAGGGAGATGTAAGTCCTTAATAGGAACCTATAAGAACCTGTAAAAGGACTTCATAACAGGTTTGAGAAGAGTTTCAAGGGTGAGGTCTAACATTGCTTCATATAAGGGGCAAGAAAGGTGGGATAAGGAAGGAATCCAGGAAAATTTAAAAAACAAAACAAAACAACAACAACAACAACAAATAAATAAATAAATAAATAAATAAAATTTCGCCATTCCTCGAAATGATAAAGTCTCTTCCTTTGTAGAAGGAAAAGTTCAAGACTGAATCAGATTATTTTTATCTATGGTAATAACCTTGTAGGCTGAGGTAATTGTTAGTCCCAAATAGGTTACCTGAGGAGTGGACAGTTAGACTTTAGAAAGTGAGACCATGTAGCCTGAACTGGAAAGGAAATTTAGAAGATCAGAGGTGTCAGCTTGGCTAATATTTAGAGAGGGGTTACAGAGAATGACATCATCTACATAAAGTACAATCTTAGATTTAGGGAGAGAGAAAGAGAGTAAGTCAGAACCCAGGGCCTGGCTCAGTTTGTGTGGGCTGTCTTGGAATCGCTGAGGTACAACAGAAAAGGTAAACTGGGTAGAATAGTGTGTGTCAGTGTCAGACCTGGTAATGGCAAATGTGTTCTGTGACTGGACATCAAATGTGACAGAGAAAAATGCATTTGTTACATCAAGGACTGATAAATGGGAAGTTTCCCAGAGTATCGTTTAGAGAAGATTGTAAAGGTTATCCACAACAGGATGAAAGGGGATCACTGCAGAATTAATGCCTCTGAGGTCTTGAAGCAGTTGATAGGTAGCCTTAGGTTTTTTTAACTGCTATTAAAGGGATGTTAAAAAGGGAAGAGGTGGGGCAAAGGAATTTTTTTTC
Source organism: Rhynchomys soricoides (assembly GCA_019843965.1). Taxonomy (NCBI): domain Eukaryota; kingdom Metazoa; phylum Chordata; class Mammalia; order Rodentia; family Muridae; genus Rhynchomys; species Rhynchomys soricoides. Next base: position 178,495 of record JADRCH010006121.1, read on the forward strand.
TTAAGAGGCCAGAAATGAGAAGTCAAAGCCCCGTGATGCTCTGGTGAGAGAGATGAGGTACTGAGCCTAGGTGGTGTACATGGTAGAGTTCAGTAACTGGATGACAACAGGAGAATGATGTTTAGCAACAAAGGATTCTTGATATCCCCAACTCGAGGGTCCATCTGAGAAGCTAGTAAAGGAAACAGAATGTTAGTGTTAAGAGGTTGACTGGCTAGGAGAAGGAACAGAGGAACTGCTGGTGAGCTTGGGTTTAGGTGAATGGGGAGACCAAAGGAAACAGAGGTTCCCAACTTAGCTAAAAGATCCCTTCCCAATAAGGGGACAGGACATGTCGGCACTACCAAAAAGGAATGAGTGAGGGGTACTCCCCTAAAAATGCAACTAAGTTGTTGGTTCTGATGTGGAAGATAAAGTTGTCCTCCTACCCTGATGATAGGAAAATGAGAAGGTGAAGTGAGTCTCCAAAACTCTATGAGGACCAAGTAAGTGGCACTGTTGTCCAAGACGAAAGAGATGGGCTGGCCACATATCATAATAGATACCTGGGGTTCCCTGCTATTAACAGGCATGGTTGGTTCAAGAGAGCTCTGGCCCCTTTAGTCAAAGGGGCCAGACTATATCCGAGCCTACTTGGTCAACTGGAGGGTTACTTGGGAGAGATGACCCTCTGTTCTGTGTGATGTCAGGGAAATTGCAAGCCCAATATCCCTCCTGATGGCACCTAGGTCATGGTACTCTTGACAAAATGGAGATAGAGCAAGCCCTTGCCCAATGATCTTGGTGGTCACATCCATAGCTGGTTCCTGGTGGTCTCTGAGCTTTAGAATGCCAGGGTACTGGGTTAGTAGCCAGAGCTGGTCTGGTAGCCTTTGCCAGTATGTTGTATTTTTCTTTCGAGGCTTTCTCATCTCTCTCATTGTACGTCTTGAAGTTCAGCATTAAGGCTCTGGAGTTAGGGGCCCCTGCTCCAACCACCTAGCTTTAGCTTTTATGTCGGGTTAGCTCTGGGGAAAAAAGGAAGGTCATCAGAAGTTAATTACCTTCTGGGTGTATTGCAATAGGACCTTTGTGAGGCATTCTAAAAATTGGGATGGGTTCTTCTGTTTGTCCTGGACAACCTCTTGGTGTTTTGCTAAATTTACTGGCTGTAAGGATGCCTTTCTTAGACCAGACTGAGGGCAAATTATAAATCTATCTCTGGCTAAAATATCACCTGTGGAATTATAATTCCATCGACGATCCTGGTCACGAATAGCCTCAGATCCAATTGGATATATTCTGTTTGATGAATTTCATCTGAATCATTCCTGCCTGTTCCCAAACTTGCCTCCATTCCTCAGATAGTAAATTATTAGTAAGAAACTTATGAACATCATGGAACGTCAAGCATTTAGATTGAGTTCTGTACTGGAAGTATGTTGTAAATCTGGAGGAGTTAGAGATATAGGAACACAGCCTGCTTTCTATTTGAGAAAGTTCACTCAGTGAGAAAGGAGCATCAACTCTGACCAGACTGTCAAGCATAGCCACTTCCCTTACAGGAAGGAAGGAAGCTGGTTCGGGTGTCCCTGGAAGAGGAAGAATTGGGGGTTTGGCTGTAGTCTAAGAACATATGATAAGAGGGGTAAAATTCTGTATCAATGCAGGTCAATTTGAGCAACCTGCAACTGGCACAGAAGAAGGGAAGGGCTATGGAAAAATAGTCCTTAGGGTATCCTGATCAGAAGGAGAAACTGAGGTGGCAGTTTAGGTTTTCAGTGGTGTGAAAGCTGGTCTGCTACAGAAGGGAGGTGGATCTAGGGTTATAATATCATCTAGAGGTGGTTGAATAGGTTTCATGGTTAAGTGCAGTTGGATTGGGAAACAAGCAGAACACTTGGAGGGGTGAGATGAAGATAGATGAATGCTTGTATATATTGGAATTCTTTCCATTTACACTATGCCTGGCCATAATTATAGATATCTCTTAAAACAATCAGGTATGACATGCCATTAATTGGCCATTTGGAATTATTAATTAAGAGGAATTGAACTCACACCTTATTGCAGAGATCTATCAATTTTGAAGGCCTCAATCAATTGATTGAGGTTTGTGTTAATTACAGAGATTTGAGATTTTCCAGGAGACATCCCAGTGGGGTGACAGGGGATACATTCTAATAAAATGTAGTGTCCATTGGGTGATGGGGATGTTACTGAATTATTTGTAATGGCATATTGAGAAGAGTTCAATAACAGGTCAGTGTATAGCCAAGCTAGAAATTCAAGTTCTCATGTGAAATATTCGAAACTATGGTGTCAATTTCCCAGAAATCACAAGAAAGCAGTTCAACCTAGTACCAGGAATTTTGGGCAATTTGCAAAAGCACAAAGGATTTATGAACTGCTTTCAAGAAGGGAAGTCACCCTAGGGTCTAAGTCTTAACTCATAGGTTAGTCAAGAGGCCTGTCATTAGGGGCAGGGCATTAAAATGCCAACTCATAAGCCCAGGAAAGACTGGGTTGGCACTATCGGGGCATGTAGGGTTTGTCCTTCCCACAGACTGAAGAAACTCCTTATCAATCAATATGCTGGTGTGTGCTTGTGGGATTCCAAAATCTGGTAACAGGAAAGAAGTGTGAAAACTCATGCTCAATCTGGGCCCATCTGACTGCTTTGCCCATGTGGCAGAGGGCAGATCAACTTGGGGGAAAGTCTCAGCAACCCAGCTCACATGGTAGAAGTCTGTGAGTCTCACAGTAGTGCACAGCTTCAAGATAGGAAAGCAGATCAAACTTCTACTTCTTCGGGTTGCTCTTTGAGAATTTATCCACATAGATAAAGAATGTCTCAAACCAACCAACCAAACAAACAAATAAATTATTCTTCTGTAATATTTCCTGGTCCTATAAAACTTCAAGGATGTTCAACATGGTACCTGGGAGGGTAGCTTAAATGCAAGCATGCTGGAATTTAGAATGGCATGGGTGGACTGAGGTCAGACACCTCAGTCTGAGTAAGAGTTAGATGTAAGATGTAAGAGTTAGAGGAAGAACTGAAGAAGCTGAAGAGGATGGCAATCTCCTAGTAAGAACAACAGTATCAACTAATTGGATCCCTCAGACTTCACAGGGATTAAGCCACCAACTAAGAACATACACAAACTGGTCCATGGCACCTGCTACATATGTACCAGAGGACTGGCTAGTATGTCCTCAATAGAAGGGGATGCATTTGGTCATGTGGAGGCTTGATGCTCCTGAGAAGGAGGATGCTAGAAGGGTGAGGCAGGAGTGGGTATGTGGGTGGATGGAGGAGAACCCTCTTAGAGGTGAAAGGTTGGTGTGATGGGGCAGAGGGCACTTCGAGGGAGATCAGCAAGGGGGACAACATTTGAAATATGCATGAAAAAAATAAATCATTTTTATAAGCAAACCTAAATGTGTTGCAAAACCAAGTCTTGTTCCTACCAAAACTTTCCCATCACCTACCTTGAAAAAAATAAAAGAAAAAAATAAAAAGAGAAAAAAATAGAAGACCAGCTGGAGTAGTCCTCTACTAGAGGGAGGATGAATTGACAATTCCAGTTTTTGCATTGGTAGAATTTGCAAGTGGTTAAATTTGTCATGTATTTTTTAATAGATTCAAGGTAATTCTTCATTTAAAGAAGTAGTATGTGTCCCTTCTTCCCGATCTGCTTTGTCCATTCTGCTGGGTCAGACTCCTAGCTTGTTTGATTTGAAGTAGACACCATATCCTGATCTGAGCTAGTGGATGCACTGCACACAGAGCAGTTGAGAAGAACCCCTCCAACCCCTCCCTCAAGTTCCAGAGCTGCCTCTGGGAGCTCAGAGGACCCATCACCCACCAAAATCACAACCCCCAAATCCCAGTCCCATTCTGTCCCTTCCACCTGGTCCCTTCAACTATGGCAGAATACTAGCTGTTCTGCTACCATGAAGACAGGCTATCCTGACCCATCTTAGTGGATCTAATTCACTTAGAGCATTTAGGATCCACTACCCTCAGAGCAGTTGCCAGTCCCACAATACCCAGAGGAAGCTCCACTCCAAGGCAAGCTAATACACTCAGGATCAAAGGATCAGAGAAACATGATTTCAAGAGCTTGGTCACACCAGGATCTCAGAGTCCCAGAGGCAGCTTGACTCCCATGAGCTCTGATACATACAGGTTCTCAGGATCACAGGATCCCAGAATCACAGGATCCCACAGACAGCTGGACTCTGAGGAGTACTGACACAAACAGGTTCACAAGAAGGACAGGTTTCAGTCAAACAGAGCAAGGCCAGATAACATGAGAGAAACCCAGATACCTGGAGACAAACATAAGAAAATAAGCAACAGAAACCAAGATTACTTGGCACCATCAGAACACAATTCTCAAACCATAGCAAATCCTGGATACATCACACCAGAAAAGAAAGATTCAAATAAAAAAGTCACTTATCCTGATGATGGTATGGTACTTTAATAAGGAAAGAAATAACTCCCTTAAAGAAATTCACGAGATCACAGGAAAACAGGTTGAAGCCCTTAAAAAGGAAACACAAAAGTCCCTTAAAGAATCACAGGAAAACAGAATCAAACAGCCAGAGGAAATGAACAAAACCATCCAGGATCTAAAAATGGAAATAGGAAAAATAAAGCAATCACAAAATGAAACAACCCTGGAGTTAGAAAACCTAAGAAAGAGATCTGGAATCATATAAGCAAGCAATACCAACAGAATACAAGAGATAGAAGAGAAAATCTTAGGTGCAGAAGATAGCATTGAAAACATTGACACATCAGTCAAAGAAAATGCAAAATGAAAAAATCTCCTAACCCAAACCATCCAGGAAAGCTAGGACAAAATGAGAAGATGAAACTAAAGAATAATTGGTAAAGAAGATAGCAAAGACCCCCAACTTGAAGGGCCTGTAAATATCTTCAACAAAATTATAGAAGAAAAATCCCCTGACCTAAACAAAGAGATGCCCATGAACATAAAAGTAGAAGCCTACAGAATTCCGAATGGACTGGACGAGAAAAGAAAATCCTCCCATCACATATTAGTCAAAACACCAAGTGCACAAAACCAGAAAAGACTATTAAAAGCAGTAAGGGAATAATGTCAAGTAACATAAAAATGCAGGCCTCTAAGAATTATACCAGATTTGTCACCAGAGACTATGAAAGCAAGAAGATCATGGTCAGATTTCGTACAGACACAATTGCCAGCACAGGCAAACTCTCAATTACTGTAGACAGAGAAAAGAAAATATTCCATGACAAAACCAAATTTATACAATATCTTTCCACACATTGAGATCTACAATGGATGATAGATGGAAAATACCAACACAAGTAAGGGAATCTATAATCTAGAAAAAGCACAAAAGTAAACTGTCAGCAAACCCAAAATCAGAGAGCCACATGAACATACTTCCAACTTTAACAACAAAAATAATTAGAAGTAACAATCACTTTTCCTTAATATATCTTAATATAAATAAACTCACTTCTCCAATACAAAACGCATAAACTACCAGGCTGGATAAATAAAGAGGTCTAAGTACTTTGCTTCATATGTGATATGCTCCTCAGTGACAAAGACAAATACTACCTCAGAGTAAAAGGTTATAATTTTCCAAGCAAATGGTCCAAAGAAACAATCGGGAGTTGCAAATCGAAAATCAAAAATAAATAAATAAATAAATAAATAAATAAATAAATAAAATAAAATTTCAACCAAAAGTTATCAAAAATGATAAGGAAGGACACTCCAAAGAAATCAAAGGAAGAATCTATCAAGATGACCTATCAATTATGAATATCTATGGTCCAAATGCAAAAGCACCCATATTCATAAAAAGAATTTTACTACAGCTCAAAACACACATCTCGCCTCACAGAGTAAAAGTAGGAGACTTCAACACCCCACTCTCAGTAATGGACAGATCATTAAAATTGAGAATAAGCAGAGAGGTAGTGAAACTATCAGATGCTATGAACCAAATGATCTCCCTCCCTCTCTGTCTCTCTCTCCATATATATGTGTGTGTGTGTGTGTGTGTGTGTGTGTGTGTATAATATTTCATCCTAAAGCAAAAGAATATACATTCTTCTCCGCACCTTATAGTACCTTCTCCAAAACTCACCACATACTGTGTTACAAAACTGTTCTCACAGATACACGGAGATGGAAATATTCCCATGCACCCTATCAGATAACCAGGGACTGAGCCTGGTCTTAAATACCAATGAAAACAATCGAAAGCACACATATACATGGAAGCAGAACAATGCTCCTCTCATTGATAACTTTATCAATCTAGAAAGAAAGAAAGAAATTAAGGACTTTTTGGAATATAATGAAAATGAAGGCACATTGTACCAAAACTTATGGGACACAATGAAAGCAGTGGTAAGAAGAAAACTCATAACTCTAAGTACCTCCAAAAGGAAATTGAAAGAGCCTACACTACAAGCATGACAGCACACCTGAAATCTCTAGAACAAAAGTAAGCAAATATACCCAAGAAGAGTAGATGCCAGGAAATAATCAAACTCAGAGGGGAAATCTACCAAATAGAAATGAAAAAAACTATACAAAGAATCAACAAAAGCAGGAGGTGGCTCTTTTAGAAAATCAATAAAATAAATAAATCCTCAGCTAGACTAACCAAAGGAAACAGTGACAGTATTCAAATTAACAAAATGAGAAATGAAAAAAGGAGATACAACAACAGATTCTGAGGAAATTCAAAAAATGATCAGATCCTGTTACAAAAGCCTACACTCAACGAAATTGAAAAGTGAGAATTTAAATGGACAATTTTCTACAAATAAATCTGGTGAGAAAGTTAAAACAGGATCAGATAAACCATCTAAATATTCGCATAACCCCTAAAGAAAAAGAAGGATTTATTAATAACCTCCCACCCAAAAAAAAAAAAAAAGCCCAAGAGCAGATTGTTTTAGAGGAGAATTCTATCAGACTTTCAAAGGAGAACTATAAACAATACTCTTCAAAGGATTCCACAAAATAGAAACAGTAGGAAGAGC